>BJBW01001547.1:0-109651 GCA_004320125.1 Scolopax mira | reverse complement strand
GCAGTTTCTGAACAATATGCTGTTAATTTCAGAGTTTAGAGTTCAGCCCAGTTGAAAAAATAAAATTACTTGGGTCTGTTTTACTTCAAAGCAGGACAGTGTCGCTTTCAGGGAATGGACTGCTTGGAATCTTTAGCTTCTGTGGGATGGGGACAGTTAGGGTGCCATGCACACTGTGCAGCTGAGAACTGACAATCTCGCCTAGAGGGAGTGAAATCCTGATGAATAAACTAGTACCAAAAATCAATTCTGGGAAAACATGGCAAGCAGTCCAGAGTTAAAACTTCAATGCTAAACAACTGCAGTGATGTCAAGAAAGGACTGAAAGCTTGAGGGTGCTCTCCTGCTTCCTGTTTGAATTGATGTTGTCTATTTAAAAGGCCTTTGCTATTTCCTCATGTACACAGTAGTAGGAGGGTTGTAAGCTGGACCTGGCAGGCCCAGACTGCTCATTCAAGTTACATTTTAGCTCTCTGGCTATTCATGGCCTCACCATAGTACTGTCTGGACTTGCATTTGAGAAGTAACAATGAGATATAACCTCTCTCTGTCAAAATTCTGAACCTGTGGAAACAAAGCTATTGGTTTTGGGCTAAGCGATGGTAGCCTTCAGATCTTCTCAAAGCAGCAAATAGATGTTTCTTTGAAGCAAGCTTGACCATGCCTCTTTCTAGATGAGATGAAGCAAAAAAGATGCAGGTTGAGTGTATCTAGATGCAGGTAGCAGAAGTTACTTAGTACTATGTGTTTTCCCTGTAAGTGGGGGATATGTATTTGGGTTTTTTTTTCCCACACTGGTCATTTATGGGGGAAAAACCAGCACAACAGTCAAATGTTGCAAGTGAAGGAATTCAAACTTCTCCTTTGCAGATTCTTCTAGAGGATAGGGATTTTCTTTGCAAATGTCCCCCTCTGTTTTTAGAAAAGATAACTACCATCAAGTCCCAGATGTAAGTGGTGATAATGAAGACATAGATCTGAAATCTGACTGTTTTAACTCTTGCTTAATGTGCTTGTACATGAAATAAAAATCCCTGCTGCTTATGGGGTAGGTGGCACAGTTAAAGTAGCTGTTGCAAAACAACTGGGAGGAGTGCTTAATGATGGACTTTTATGTCAGTCTCATATTCCACGTAAGAATGCTTTCTTAAGCTGCATAACTCTGCCAGTTCTTACTTTGTTTAACTTGAGAGCATCTGAATAGTAGAAGACTCACAGTTTTATCCTGCTTTGAATGACTGGCTATTTATCACTCCTAGCTATATATGGATGTAGTGCCAACATAGTTTCCTTTAATTATGCATAAATTACTAAAAAGGACCTAACTAAAACCTTTTACCAGTCCAGTATTCTTCCTTAAGAGACAAAAGAGGAAAAAGCAGTGATTTTGGGACTACTGTAGCTCCTTCCTTGCAATACAAAAGCTGAAATCAAGCAGCATTGCTATTTCATGCCTGGGCTCAGCCACAATATCCATTGAGAATTTTTGGGAACAACTGGAGTGTCTGTTAGCCAGCTAGCAAGCTCTGTGAAGTTACCTGAGTTTCATTCTAAAGACTAGAGGCTGGCAACAGTTCTCCTCACTGAGACTGCTGCTGCAAGCCTCTTGAGTCAGTTCAGCACTGGCATTTTGAGTTTCCCTGTTGCTGTATGCAGAAGTATTTTCCATCCTCACTCCTTGGAGCTCTCTTAGCAGGAATAGTTTACACTGCCTGCTTTTTCCTGCTGCATGATGAGAAATTTCATCTTGTTGTGAGTTATTGGAGCAGAGGGTATCTGTAACTTGTATTTGCATTTGTAGCGTTGCAATGATTATTGCAAAATGGTATGTTTGTACTGGAGTGCATAGCCAAGATTTCCTAATCAGCTGGGCTGAGATCAGCTGGATCCTCCATATCTTGGTATGAGGAAGATTGCCAGCTGGAGTGACCTCCAGCTTCAGCAGACAGTTTAGGCACCCTAAGGAACAGATGCTCAAACTTCCAGACTCTGCAAGCTGTCAGCCATATGTTTCAGAGAGCTGAGGAGAAGGAATTTCAAATGGGTCAAGAGGGGGAATCTCAGTGCCCTGTACTGTGGATGTCAGTGTTGGCTGCCTTTGCTGGCATCTGTCTTGGTCCAAACCATTGGAGCTTCTAATTACTCAGCATCCCATCCCTCCCCCGGTCTATTCAAATGCAGACATATATGAATTGCTGTGCCTAAACTTAGTTGTAACTGCTTCCTACAAAGAGTTTTACAAAAGTTTAACTTGAATGTTCCAGTGCAATACCCTTGCTTCCTAGGGATCCTTTCTTCTGCTTTGATGGGAGAGGAAGCTTTAAGCAGTAAGAAGTTCCTCTTGAACATGCGACAAGATCAATGCCTGCTCTGGTGTAGCACTGCATAATGAATGCTTATACTTAACTCTTCTCTCTTCTACTGCAGATCAGCAAGCATCACTAACCTCTCACTGGATCGATCCGGTTCACCAATGGTGCCTGCATATGAGACATCTGTCAGCCCCCAGGCCAGTCGCACGCATATGAAGGCTGAGACCAGTGAGGATGAGCGCAAAATCCTTCTGGTACTTTTCAGACCTCTGTTTGTCTTGCTCTGTGAAGGCAATGAAGTTTGCCTTTCTTATATCATGCAACAGGAGTATCTTGCTGCCTTTACATGCTCCTGTCTGAGCACTCTTACCTGGACCTCTCTTCCAGGTAGTGCAGAGATGGAGAATATTGCAGCTGTTTTGGATACCTCTGTCTTCTGGAGCAAATCATAGTTTGATATGCTGTTTACATAAAGGTGTTTACAGTTTTAGTCATGGGAATTGTGTTATGCAGTGTGGAGTTGGTATATGGTGGCTCCTTGTGGGTTAAACCTGTCATGGTTGCAACTGTAAACCAATTATTTGATTCTGTATTTTTCAAGTTTAGATTTTCCTTTTCCTATGAAAATAATACTGGAAATATTATAATAATATTATAAAATATAAAAAATTATATATTTATATATAAAATATAAAAAAATATTCTACATAATTGGAAACTTTAAATGGTTACTTCAAAATAGTTACACCATGATGAATGAGTTAAAGATGAATTTTGCAGAATAAATATAACATTTTATAGAATGTTGTAGTGACGTGCTTGCTCAAAGAAAAACCAGTGTGCAACAGTGTTCTTTGTAATCCTCCCCCGAGAGGCAGTGTTGTAGATGGCAGTTACTGTACAGTGTTCAGTAGAAAACAGTGTATGTCTTCTTTGAGGGAAATTAAGTGTTTTCCACACATTAAAAGATACAAGATCGCTCACCATCGCCAATTTGAAATGAGGAAAGCTAATTTCTGTGTTGTTAGGTATTTGTGTGCTGTCAGCAAAATGCATACAAGTATTCCTGAGGGTGCAGAAACACTTTAGCTCCTGTTCAGTTGCACAATTCCTTTCCAGGGTGCTCTGTGAATGGATGACCACAGGGAGGAGAAATATTTTTAAGGCATGTCTTTACACCACCATGCGCTGTGCACATATGTTAATGCAGGAAAAATGAAATTCAAAATGCTGTGAACACAACTTGGACAAAGATGATCAAGTCCCAGTGTGCTTCATCTTGACATTGTTTAATTTTTTTTTTGTTTCCTATCCTGGGTCAGAAGAAGATCAGGAGTATTGCTTCTGTTCATGTAAGAGCAGAAGAAGCACTGTCAATTGATGTAGTATTTTCTATGAATTTCTACTCTTTGTTTAGTACCCTTAGCATGTGAGGCTGACACTATATCAGGAGTTAATTTAAAACATATTCCATTCAGAAGACTAATGAACTTTGCTTGTGAAATAAATGGTAGGGGAGGATGTATGTACACTGGGGTAAGCACATACCTCTTTGAACTAGAGGTCAAAATCCTTGAGTTAAAAGGATTTGCTGTATTCTGCCAGTTTGTCCAGTTTACTAAATTCACCATCTGAGTTAATGGCAAACTACAAGGCAGCTGAACTGTGGAATCACCATCTGCATCAAATTTTGTGATCCTATGACATGTGACTAATCATTTTGACTCTACCTGGTATGGAAAGGGAGCTGCTGACACTGCGTTTAGGATAACACCCAGAACAGCCACTGCTGCAAATAAAAGCAGAAAGCCAGTCCAGTAATAGAAGTGGAATAAAACTCTTGGATCTGAGGGCACCCTTGAGAAAGAGCAATAATGTGGGTCTGGCAGTTAACTGGAAAGCTGAAACCATTTAAAATATAATTTAAGCTTTTATGTAACAGATTAAAAAAAAAAAAAAAACCAAAACAAAACTAGAATGACTGTGGCGTTTGAGAAAGCAAGCTGCAGTGAGTCTTTTCTCCGTGCCTTGGGGTGCTCTTTTGCTCTCTCAAAAAAAACCTCCCTAGTTTCCACTCTGCAACAATGGATTGTACTGTGCCAAGCCAGGGCATATGGGAAAGCAAGAGGGGCCAGATGCAGAGAAACAGCTCACTTTTGTGTAGGCTATGCCCCACCCAGTAGTTGGTGCATATGCTTAACAGGCCCCAAAATAATTTTGATGTATAGGCTGAAGTGTTCCAGGTGGGGAGGGAGAAGAGATCCACAGATTCAAAAAATTATTAATTGAGTTGGGAGGGGTACATGCCTCTTTTGCTTAGTATCCAAAGCTAGCAGTGCCTAAAAAAGGCTTGGTACTGGACAACAAAAAAGGAATTCTTTTAATAATAAGAAATGGTATCCTAGAACTTGAAACATAGCAGTGTGCATTGCTGTGTTCAAGCACTTGCTTTAAGTCTGGGCTTGATAATGGACTAGTGTGCTTCACAAAGCCTAGATTGAGCAAAAGCTATATAGAAAACCCCTCTTCCAAAGGATGAGTTTTCACTGTACTCTGTATTTACACACAAGACCTGAGTTTGAGAATAGGGTGCAAGAGGACAGTAGTGAGAACATAAGTATCTTGTAGGCAGTATAACATTTTGACACATTTAAAAACAAAACCCACTTAACTTGAGGGTACTCAATTTTTTCTTTCATCTCAACTTTATGTAAGAGGAAGAATATGAGGAGCTGGTCTCCTCTCTGCTATTTCTCTTTCCATTTTTGCATAGGTTGTACAGAATGGCTTAGATTTTATACCCATTTGTGGAGGGCTTTTGATCTAGAATCTAGTCTGAGGACCCAGTTTGATGCCCTTGAAACCAGTGCTAAGGTCAGATGAGTAAGTAACTTGCACATCTTCCTGTCCAGGACTCAGTCCAGCTGAAAGATCTGTGGAAGAAGATCTGCCATCACAACAGTGGGATGGAGTTTCAAGACCATCGCTATTGGCTGCGGACACATCCCAACTGCATTGTGGGAAAAGAGTTGGTCAACTGGCTCATCAGAAATGGGCACATAACCACAAGGTAATCCTGATACTTTATGACAGCAGGTGTTGTCATAGCCTCTGTGACAGGAGGTTGTGAGTTTTTGCTGATATAGGGTACCTTAGACTGCAGAGATAGACCCCTTTGCTAAGGAAAGATAGATAGAAAATTCAGAGCTGATCTTTACTGCCTATCAAAGCAGGTAGGGTTCTGACTCCATGTGGCCCAAAACAACAGGGAACTGACTGGCTTTGGAGCCAGTGTGGGAGGCAGCTTATGGGACAAGTTATCACTGAAACAGTTGGAGAACAGTGAGCGTATTACACTTGAAAAATGTTCATTGTTACTCCAGAGGGCAAGTCTGCCCCTGGGATCAGAGATAGTGTTTGATAGATAAATTTTTGGTGGGGATGTCAGGCTTTTAGCCTTGTGTGTTTAACTATCTGGTGTGTTTAACTAAAGCTGAGACGGTCCTTAAGCGTAGAGCAGCAGTCATTCATCAGAGGTGTTCTCAATGTATAACTCAAGCTAACAATATTGGAGGAGCACAAATAGTATGTCTTAATTGTCTGTTAGAGGCCTCAGCTGAGTTTAGGGTAATGGCAGTCTCTTCCATCTAGCCCCATACTCAAACTAGTATACTCTGCTGCCTCTCCAGAGTATGTTAAGTAGTGTCCCCTTAAACATGGTAATGGGATACTAAAGAGTCAAATATTGTGTAGCAAATGATGGTTTCCTTTTCTGGTATGCTTGTACCATAAACCGTGTGTATTTAGAACTAGATTTAGAAAACTATCTCTACTCTTATACCTCCAGGGTCCAAGCCATTGCAATTGGACAAGCATTGGTTGATGGACGCTGGCTAGAATGCGTCAGTCATCATGATCAGCTCTTCAGAGATGAGTATGCTCTCTACAGACCGTTACAGGTAAAAGGAGTAGGAAAGCTATGGTTCTTGTTGGCTTTGGCTGCTGACTAGAATCTTTTTTAAATCTTGTTCTCAGTAGCTATTGTATGTTTTCTAAATCGGCTCTCCTGTACAGAGAATTGGGGTCCAGGCCTTTTTTCTTCGTAGTTTAAAGCCTGAGGAAGCCACATTTGCCCAGAAAGCTTTAGGGCTATCTTCTCTGGAGGATGAGGTGTTACATGTAGCATTGCCTGAAGTAGAGGAAAGGGTCTCCAGTCTAGGCTAGTGCCTCTCATGGTGGACATCTTCCACTGGCCTGAGTGTTTGGATTGGTTTTTAACTTTAACAGTATGTTTTTGTAGCCTCTCCGTTACCTGAAAGCACTCAGTTGAGAGTCTTCTGTGTTCTGCAGCTTCTCACAATAAAAAATGGCTCAGCTGTCCAATGGACCTCAGTCAGAAATGTTTTAGCCATTAGCATCTTGTCTTCCTCATGCATTTCAGCTCTTGCCCATAGTCACATGATTGTCCATTGAGATTGCTCTTTGTTTCTTCTGACATCTCAGCTAGTTACTAGCAAACTGAGACAGTGCAGTTAAAATCTTGCCCTTACTAGTAAATGCTCGTGGATCCTTGTTTGTAACTGTTTGTAAAGGGGTTATGTTATTCAAGGTTTAAAGCCAGTTCTTGTTCTCAATAGCTGAAAGCACTGTCTGATCTCATTTCTCCTGGACAAGCGTCAGGAGAAACAGTGTTGTTGATTCAGTTGCTTGCTGCCCTCACTGTAGCCAAAGGACTGATAGTGAGAGCTTTCTCTTAGGTGACTGGAGGCATCAGGATGGCTGATCGAAATTGCTTAGATGCTCTCTAGGTTCTCTGGCATTCTAGCCAGGCTTTGTTTTGACACAGTAGTCCCAGCTAGAGCCTGACTTGTGAGTGAGTCTCTTGAAGCTACTTGGGTCAGTCACAGAATTGCTCCCGTAGCTTAGAATTAGCCTCCACCAAAAGCTGCATGTGTTGGTTTCTAGGTAAAGGATATGGTCATCACCCACCTTGGCTGGGTATAGGAAGCATTCAAAACTGCTTAGCTGGATGTGGTGACAGAAAACGTACAGTAGAATAAACTTGTCCTTTAGTGCCACTTAGTCACATCTTGTGGGGAGGAGGCAGAGACTAAGCCTGTGGGAAGTGTAAAGAAATACTTGTTTCCTGTGCCACAGAGTTATTTCATGCCAAGTGTCTCTATGACTAACCTGGCTCAGCCCACTGAGAGTGTCCTCTGATTTTTAAAATATCTGATCTGCGTTTGTAGCAGGCTACTTTCTAAGACTGCCTAATATTTCAGCAGAACTGCACTTGTAACACCTTTTTTCCTTGTCTTCCAGAGCACGGAGTTTTCAGAAACCCCATCTCCAGACAGTGACTCTGTGAACTCTGTGGAGGGGCACTCTGAGCCATCCTGGTTCAAAGACATCAAGTTTGATGACAGTGACACAGAGCAGATTGCTGATGAAGGAGAAGATAACTTAACCAGTGAGTTTCACCCAAGTCTTGTTCTCGCTCTGCCTTTTCCCCATTATCTGCAGTCCTTCAGGATGTAGTAGTTTAACCATGTCTTGCTTTATGTGTGTGTGTGTTAGCGTGTGTGTGCACAGGGCTGTAAGGATCTAAGCAAGCTATAACCTAGCTGGTCCTCCTAGTTCTTACAATGGATACAGTATTTTTTATTTAGTGGAACTGGTAAAGCTTCATACTTCTAATGGAGAAGAAGCATGTAAATTGCCTCCTCCTGTTTCTCAGGCAGACTTCTGTTTGATTTGGGCCCTGTAGTAATGCACTAAAGAAGGCCAAATATCAGCATGCACACATGAAGATAAGATTAGAACTTTGAAAATACTGTATTCCTGTAGTACTGCACACTGGTCTTTATGTATTAAAGACGATTTTTCTCCTCTCCAATACCCTCATGATACCCATTTGAACCCTTCTCCTCCCTGTATCTTCCCCCTTACCCAACACTAAAAGACTCCGCCAGCCCTAGCAAGCGCACTTCAGTCAGCAGCTTCCAGTCCACAATGGACAGTGATTCAGCCGCCTCCATCAGCCTGAACGTGGAGCTGGACAACGTGAACTTCCATATCAAGAAGCACTCCAAGTACCCACATGTGCCCCCTCACCCTGCCGACCAAAAAGGTATGAGGTAGTCACCAGCTGGAGTTGCACATGATGGAGAGCTGGGCCCTAATAATACTGACCTGTTTGGACACTACTTTTGTAGCTGTCTTACAGAGGGGGAAATACCATATTTAGCTGGCACTTGCTTGCAGTTTTGATGTGTTTACCTCTGAGGAGGCTCAGTAGAACTGTTGAAGCACCTCCTCTACAGAGTGTGTAACTTCCCCTGTGACTTTCTCTTTGCAGTTGAAGTAAAGTCTCCTGTCCATACATAATAGGGCCAATCCTCATAGCCTCTGGCTAACTGGATAGGAAAATTAGTCTGTGCTAAACCAGTTTGCGATATGTCTCTACACTTTCAGATTAAACTGGAAAAGCAAGCACAAAAAAAAAAAAAACACCACCAAAATCACACCAAACAGCAAATGAACAAAATTAACTTGGAATAGCTCTGTGGTGGCTTCTGATTGTACCTGAAAAAACTTACATTTGACAGAAGAGTCTCACTGATGAGCAATAAGGCCTACCTTAATCCGTATATATATAACATCCGTTCAAAAGAAAGCACCCACTTAAGTGAAGCGGGAAGAAATCAAATACTCAGTATCGAGGACTTCTTTTGAAAGTTTGTGGGGTTTTATTTTTTTTTGTTTTTCCTAAACAAGTGCTGAATTGAAAAATTTTAAGCAAAATCCTTATGGGAAAAAAAATAATTTGCCTGCCCGTTGACAGATGCATTCTCCAAATTGGATAAGGGCTGACTGAAACCACAGCTTGCCACTGGCTTGGGTCTAGTATATTCTAGCTGCTTTACATGCTGGGTAGCATTTGATGCCTTTGCTTTGCTTCCTTACCTAAGGCTGCATCAGCTTTGTAGAGTTCTATCTTTGGCCGCTTCTAAGGAGTTTCTTATTCTCAATTATTGTTTTGCTCTACCCCTTCAGTATTTCCAACTTTAAAAGATGATCCAATGTTAAATAATTTTGACTCCTTCTAATGAATTAATCCTCTTATAATGGATCTCTTCTGTTGTTGTGGATCAGAATGCAAGACTTACCTTATGCTTGCACACAAATTACATTTTCTGAAACTGAAATGGTTGCTGAAGAGAGTGAGGGGGAGAACTGGTCACAGCTGAGGTAGACAAGGCATGGTAGACACGAGAGAGGGAGAGAGAGTGAGGCAAATTAGAGGGCACGTTTATCAATGCGTATTGTAGTCACCTTTTGTTAGTTGCTAAAATTGTGTCTAGAAAAATGGAAATCTGATGGCTTATTTTTCCCCCAGAGAGAGGAGCAGAGCAGGTTTGAAATTTGAGTTGATGTCGGATGACTCAACAGTAGGAACCTGTTGTCAGCACTACTGACACCAGCTCATTATTGTTTCCTTTCAGCTTGTTTCCAGCTCGTGCCCTAATAAAATGAAAAGCTAAAGCATCTACAGGGAAGGAAAGGTGAGGAGAGGGAGAATATACCAATGAATTCCTTTTAGGAAGGAGGATGCTGGATTAAGTGAGCTTGAAGCAGGCACAGGTGTGCTGCAGTTAGCCTATGAATTTACAGCTGTAGCAGATTGATCTTTATCAGTGTGTGTTGGCAGAAAAGCAGGACAGACAGTAGTCAGCTTGTCTCTGGCTAGTGTTTAAGGGCTTGTAGAGCGATAGTCTTAGCTTCAGACATATTTGGGTCTTTATGTCCTTATACGGAAAGCAGTACATGATGAAGGGGAAACGTAAGAGAGGGTACCTCTCTCGGAAACTGTTGACCAAATCAAGGCTTTTCATAGCTAGAACTGAAGCTCTTGTGAGACAGATTTTGATGATGGAGAGCTCAAAGAAGATCAGCAGGAAAGGCAAGTGGTGAGGGGAATTGAGAGAAAGACTTCTGCCTTTGAATTGTATATGTTGGTAGCACTTTACTGTCTCTGAATCTCTGCTGACTAGTGTCTGTTATCTGTTCTGGAAATGTGTGGTCTCTTAACCAGGTTACTTCTGTAGGAGTGTGATTCATAGTAGAAAACTGGGGGTAATTCCTTTTAAGATAATAGATTGCCCTTGAGAGGAAAGTATCAGTAATATACCTAGAAGTGGTGTAGGATGGAGGTGTGCATCACTAAAGTACACCATGGAGAGGTGGGGATTATCCTGCAGATTTTTGAAAAATCTGTATCCTTTGCAAATATAGAGGACTTGCTGTACCTTTTTTTGGTGTAGTGTAGTGCCTAGAACAGTGAAATGGATGACTTCTAAAACTTTGTCCTGGAAATATTAAAGTTGGAATAAAAAGACTTTTGCCTTGTGTTCTTGATTAATCCTGACTATATTAAAAAAAAAAGTGCCTTCACGGGTCCTACAGAGTTTAACAATGATTAGACAGCCAAGATTAGATAATTAAGTTTGTATGTAAAATGGTTGTTTTAAGAGCAGAGTACTGTAGCCAGTCATGGACATTATGTATTTGCTGCTGTCAGGGGTCAGTAACTTCCCCATGACCATTATGAGCACATGTATTTGTCTTGATTTCATTGGAATTGTTTGTTCTCCTTAGACTGGATGACAGTTACTTAATCTTATTTGAAATAATGAAGTAAAACTGAAGATCACACCCACCTTTTGAGGCTAGTAACTCAATTTCTTCACAACTGTGTAAATTACAGTCATTGGAGGAGGAGTAACAGGACAGAACATCAGTGCTAGAAGTGCAGGTCAACTTTGATCTAAGTGGTTAGTGGGTTCCTTCAAATGATTAAAGGATATGCAATTGTCACTAGTCACAGAGGTCAGCTGCTTTGGAGCAACAGCCTGTGAAGTACTGTGTTTTAGAATAGAGTGGTTTGTGTATAGGCTGAATCTAATGGCAGGACTTCTTGTGATGTTATAGGCTGACTAATGTCTGGTGTGTTTACACGAAATTCTAGTGACTCCAAGTTAGCTGGCCTGTAGTATCTTACCAGGGAGTGTAGTGACTCATTTATAGTATCATCTGCCTAAAGGCAATGTTACTTTATAGTGTGTATCAAAATGGGAAACAGAGTAAGATTGCTTTCTACATTTATAGTAGGGGAAGAGAATAAGTGACTTATTTTCAACATGGGTTTTATTTGCTATTTTTAAGTGATACAGTTATCAGTATGGAGAACTTTATTTTCTAAATGTCTTTGCAGCCAGATATCCTTGATCCTGGTAGCAAGTATTTTGTGTAGTTAATTTTTGTTGTACCTTCTTTTGAAAAGGTGCACCTCAGTCTTCAGTAGTTATCTGTGGATGCAGCCTTGTTTGTATATCTAGAGGAAAAGCTGTAGCTGCTGGTCAGTGTGTTTTGATGCTTAACCAGAGAAATCTCTAAGGTGTATATGAAATCTGCTTGTTTCCATTGGAGACTTGTGAATTTCTGTGTGCATTGTGATATCTGCTTCCAATTATGCCCTTGAATCTCAGGCTTAGGAATTTGTGTGTTTTGTTTTGTTCTTTGTTGTTTTGTTTTGCTGAAGCTGTTTAGGGGAGCTTGTAAAATAAGTCTCTTGATAGCTAACTGCTTGCGGACAAGGCTACAAAATATGCCAAAGGACCCTTCCACCCATCCAACATTCTGTGGAGCATGATACACGTAGGGATGATGTGAGGTAAGAAATGTGTGTCAGCTATTCACACAGTCTCAAACTCACATCTGTGAATGTGTTACCAGTCCAGTCTATGAAGAGGTGTGGTATCTTACCTTGTCAGGAGTTTTCTGTGGGACACAATTGGAAGCAAAGTTACAGGAGGTGAAGTTGTATTGAAAAGCAGTGTTTCTGGTTTGGAGGTGCCACCTGTGCCTTTGTTCGGAGCATAAAAGTTAACTCCTGCCTTTGCCATGCCAGTCAGGGATATGTGTCAGACCTAATTTGACTGCTCACAGTTAAGAGCTGCTGCCCTGAGGCTGTTGGGAGGTGGAGAGGGATGGTGGTGCTAGCATACATGTTCATGTGTAGGTACAGCTTTCTCTAGGTAGTCTGTGGGACTGTGGGTGAATGAGTGCTGAGAGTGAGCCAGCTTTTATCAAGCAGTAGGTTTTTTGTAATGCTGAACTCTTCATCTAAGCAAGAGGTGAAGGGAATCTGCACAAAACTGCAAGCTGCAAGGGAGGCTTGCAACTTTCCTTTGGTATGTTGCAAACTAACTAGTCAATTGCTGACAGGCTCAGATTTTTAATCTGGTGGTAGGTAGGGATCTCTTGAGTGTTGCTGTTCAGAGACTTGTGATTGCTTGTGTCTTGTCAACTTTGTTGCTTTCTGTTGGTGTCTGAAAGCTGACTGGCTTTGCATTCTGTTTGTGACAGTAGATATGGATTGTTCTCAAAAACGGTGATAAAGGGTTAGTTTTGGACTTCCAATCATCATGCTATATAAGCTATCTATATATGCTTTTGTTTTCCTGCTGTACAGTCTCTTTTTGTAGAAGCAAGGAACCAACTAAAGGCGTAACAAGCTAATGGCCTCTGGAGAAATTTTATAGCCAGCCAGCCTGCATGAAAGGTCAAGATCTAGCAAGCTAATCAAATGTAGTAGATGGAGCTTCATCCTATTTCCCATATGTAGAGTGATATATTTCTTTCCTTTGTTGCTGGGAGTCCATCTCTGTCACCATGGATTCATCAAAACACTTGAAACTGTTTTAGACTTTAGAGTTCTTGCTTTGGAAAGGCAGACTGTCTTTTGTTTCCTTGACTGTGTAAGATGAATCTTATGGCTGGTCTCTCTCCCAGTCTGAGATACTTCATTGGAATGTGAGAGCAAAATGGCTTCTGAAGCTGCATTTTTAGAGCAGAGTGAGGAGGCTGTTCCTTCTCTGGACATTCCCATGGTGTCTGCTCTCAGCTTAACACATTTGTATTCCAATCTAGAAAAGTGTTGTGTGAGTCAATTGGAAAAGCAAGCTCCTAACTCCGAATTCAGTCTTTACTTGTGTCTACTTTGTTTTGTTTCTTCACAGTAATAAGTACTATTTTCTTGTCATGTTAGAACTTTTTGATAGAACAAGAATGAGAGGATATTCTTGTCTTCATCACTCATCAAGCTGTTGCTAAATTGGTGACTAAACATTTAGATGAGTAATGCTGCTGCTTCTGGTGTGGGCGTGTACATTGTAATTATATGGGCACACCAGTGTAACCTGTCATATTTTTCTTTGTCTCCGCCTATCTCCCACTTCTCTCTTCTTTCAGAGTACTTGAATCCTGAAAACGGAGGGCAGCAGATGTTCTCCATAAGTGATGCTTTTATTAAAGGTAAGGAGAAACTTCAAATGTTGCTGCTTTATGTTTTTAATATAGTGATGAAAACTCCTCAATAGTCCTTTAATGGGGCATTGACCCTTTAGAAATACTTACTTGACAGTAAATCTGAACTTATTTGTGGTGAAACTGATATATAAGCTATACTCTAATTTTTTTGAATGTACTTTCAAGCTTACATTTCTTTCATTTCTCAGATTTGTTAATTAAAAACCCCTCAAAGGAAAGCTTTTACTTTTTTTTTTTTTTTCAATAAGTGGCAAGTCTGTTCACAACTTCCCCACCCACAAACTTATGTAACAGATACCGATTTTTAACTTTCTGTGCAAGCAAATGAAGCAGATGTGGTATGATTGATTAACCTGTTCTGTAGAAATGTATGTAAAGCTTCATCTCTTAAATCTTTCTGGGTTTCCTGTTTTCACCACCACTTCTACTTCTGAAATGAAAGGCTATTAGATGCAGTTGTGAGGCTTAAAACCCTTTCAATATCATGGCCAAGTGCACCTGTTAGCTTTTTTTTTTTTTTTTTTTGTCTCTCAGTTAATGGTATTGATTTCGGTGAGCTTGTAAGAGGAGGAAATAAGCAGGAAACCCCAGTGTCCATGCATCCAGGGTAACAAAGTCTTTGATTAAACTGATGCTTAGTTTTTAACTGAGCTTTTGCAGGAGAAAGGAAAGAGGGAAACCAAATCTAATTTCTCTTAATCCATACAGCTAATTTTGGGTATGGAGCATCTGGAAGAAGTTGTTGTTTTTAAAGAGTCTTTTTTTCAATAGTCCTGCTCAGATTACTATTGTACAAGGATTTTGCTGTTGTATTGTGCACTCTGAGGAATTTTAAACTTGAACTGAAGGCTTACATACTTGCTGATGAAAATATGTACACTAGTAGCATAAATGATGCACCATGTAGTCAGCCACTGTGAGAATGGGGAAACTTATAACTTCCCTCTATAGTATCATAACACTTGTGTGGGAAGTAACCTAGTAACTCTTTCAAAGCACAGAAAACTGCTGAAATAACCTCTGATCTTGGTACTGCAAAACAGAGAACAGGTCTGAGGAGTTTTGACACAATATAGTGATTCTAAGTGACAGGTCCCTGCCAAGTAAGACTCTTATCCTGTTGAAAAATACTTTGTTTCCAAAACCAGAAAGGGCTATATTTCATGATAACATTTAGGATTTAAAAAAACTATATTCAATGGATACAGCCTTCATTGGCATCTTGCTTATTGTAGCAGAGAGATACCAGTGTATATGATGGTTAGGTGGATGGAGGTGAGAAGATAAGCTGAGCTTTTAAAAAGCTTGAGCCAGTTTCTTGACAGATCTTGAGAATTCTGTAGTATTAGATACTGTGACATAGGCTGGATGAACCAGCCTGCTGACAGCTCTCTCTGCACCTGGTGGTGCAAAAAGGTGGTGTGTGGGTTGGGGATGCAAGTCATGTAAAGGTTCAAAAGTCTAACATATGAATTGGTAGCATAGCACATCTCCCAAACATATTTAAAGAAATGCTAAATAAGGCCTTTATAAAGATCCTTTTTGATACTAGTGCTGCAGCCTGAATAAAATAACTAGATCTTTTAATGCTGCTTATATGTAGAGGTCTTAAAATCAGGAGCTTTCTGTGGATCAAATTCATGCCTTTGGCCAATGTTCTGGGTCTACAAGGCATTATGATTATGTATTATGAATATAAGCAATATTTGTATTTTGCTGCTTATTTAGAGGAAAAACTGGGATATGGTTTTTTTTCCCCTTGTCTCACCAGGAGAAAAGAGTCTGCTCTATACTGGCAGTACAGAATTTTAGTAGCTCATTTTGCTTTTGTACGCTCACCAATGTTATACCATGATGTCTAGCTCAAGCTCAGTATTTCAAGAGGCTTAGACTTATGTCTTAGTAAATTCTTTCCTTTTCAAAGTAGCTTTTCAGAAAGACACAGGCATTCAACTGTGACCTGATATTAACAAGGTTTGGTTGTCTCTTGCAGAATCGTTATTCAACAGGAGGGTGGAGGAAAAGTCCAAAGAACTGTTTTTCACGCCCCTAGGCTGGCATCACAGCAATCTGGATCTGTTGAGAGAAGAGAATGGGGAGAAGCAAGCCATGGAAAGGCTGCTGTAAGAAACATGTAGAAAATGGAATTTGCTTGACTAAAAATTTCTGAAGCCCCTGTATTCCACCAGCTTTCAGTGGGACTTGATCTACAGTGGACAATACAAGGGACTAATTTGCATTAAGAAAACAGCATTTTTACAGTATCTTTTGATGGATTGTTTTTTTTTTTTCCCCTGTGACTTATGTATTGAAGTACAGGGCCAGAGTTGAAACTAGAATGTTCTAGGCAGCTGTTCCTTCAGAGGCCTTCCTGCACTGTAAATGTTAAGAGATTTACTTCTGAAATTAGATTTCAATTAATCTGTATCACTGCTCTGTATTTTTTTCACGAGAAATCTGTTTGGTTTGCGTTTTTTTACAGGTCTGCTAATCACAACCACATGATGGCACTCCTTCAGCAGCTTCTGTACAATGAGTCCTTGTCAATGTCCTGGAGGGATATCATTGTACCTGTGGTCTGCCAGGTAGTTCAAACTGTACGGCCTGATGTCAAGAACAGAGATGATGACATGGATATCCGCCAGTTTGTCCACATCAAAAAAGTAAGTTTCAGACAGTGGATGTGAAGAAACAAAAGGTTGCAGCTGCTGGCAGCAACCTGTGTTTGAAGAGCTGTTCCCACTGCCCTTAGCATGTTCAGTGGTGTAACTGGCCAACGTGGCCTTTGGATAAGGTGGGGTTCTAGAAAAAAAGTTGCACAGAACTCTGCATCCTGTGAAAAGTGCTTTAATGCCCTGGAGCTGACCTCTTCTTTCAGGCTGTAGGCTGCAGAAGGTAGCAAAGGTCAAGATCTCTGTAGGAACTTGTTTCCTTTTTTTTCTGCTTTGCTTGTTTTGTGCTTGGGTTGGAGATGTACTGAGTGCTGGATAAATAGCTTGCAGGACTCTGTAGCAATCTGTTGCTCTATAACTATCCATTATGGAGGACTGAACTCCCTCCATGCCAAGTATGATGCCTTTCTTCAAGAGGAAAACTTGTTATGGAATGGTGTACCTAGTTCTGCCAGATGGCCTGGAGTTGACATTATTAAACTGTAAGGCTGGACTTGGGGTATGCAGAGTTTCTTCTGAGAGGCTGATATGAAACTAACATCCAAGGAACTACTGCGACTGAGGATCAAAGCTTGGGCTTATTTTTCTTTGGCAAAATTCACCTCAGGAGGCCTCTTTTGTTTGGAAGTCATGTAAGATATGATGAGAGCCTTATGGTTCTGGTGGTAGCTCTGTGGCATCTCTTCGGCAACACCAGTTGTTGCTGCCTCTCCTAAAACTCCAGTTCAAAGAGCAGATGTTTAGGTGAAAGCTTTTTGTAGCTGTCTGCCATTTTCACACGCTGATAACAGAAAAGTCCTCTAAAACCTCTTGTTCGGAAACCTGTTTCATGTTGTTTATTACTCCTGTGATTGGCGATGACTGGAGACACACCAGTCAATGATGTGTTCATGTAGTAAGTAGAGGTTTGTTTTATTTCTTTTTTCCTAATTTTTTTGAGATATGCCCCTCATGGCCTATAGAAGTTAAATTCCCTTATTAGCATCCAGAGTGTACCTGGTTTAACAAATATGCATCTGTTGGAAGGGCATAGAGATCTTGGAACTGAGTACTTTTTGTCATGTTGTCCTTAGTTTACCAGACTTTAAGAGAGTTGCATGGCCAGCATGACTGTATCTGATGTTGCATCTGATAATTGAGGGTGTAGCTGAAGCTTGCGCTTCAGCTACAATAGATATTCTACATGTTATGGTTACTGCATTAGAAGTTATGTCCGTGTATGACAGTTCTAAAATGTTCTTTGCTTTATTAGATCCCTGGTGGAAGGAAATTTGACTCCATGGTGGTGAATGGATTTGTTTGCACTAAGAACGTTGCACACAAAAAGGTAATGCAGGCTTGATTAATCGAGTGCTGGCTGTAGCATATGCTGAGGAACTAAGTGTGCTGTGACTTCCTTTTTGTGTCATGAAGCTTCTCTCGCCACTCAGGAAGTTTGTGAGCTCTCTTTAGTTTGAGACCTTGAACAAGGATGGCTGTTAAAGCATTTATTTTCTAAGCTGTTTTCTTTTAGCCCAGAGATTTTAAGGGTGGAGGCTTTTCTCATGCATGTGTAGAAAAACATCCTTTCCATCCCTAAAGACATCTAATAATTGCCCCATGTTTTAGCTAGAAAAAGGTATTTGTGGTTCTGACTATGACAATGTAGGAAAGTGAGCCTTTAAGTAAGAAAGGAGGTCAAGACAGAAGTGATCTGGATGGAGGCTCCAAAGCATATCAAAACTTTGAGGTTCTTGGGGGTGACTGTAGAAACATGTAGCATTTCACTCATACTGGACAGTAGCTGTGAAATTCCAACAACTGTGTGTAACATCTTCATAATAAGGAAGAATGTATAGTTGGGTCTGCGGGGGGGGCGCATAGCTGAGATTCCTTGGTGGAGGGGGAATAAAAATCAATCATGGGAAGTCTGCCTTTTTTTTTTTTCTTCTGTACTTTTTCCCTTCCAGCTGTTTGTATTTTTAATTATTTTTGTGATTCCTTAGATGAACTCTTGCTTAAAAAATCCCAAAAT
Organism: Scolopax mira; assembly: GCA_004320125.1. Lineage (NCBI taxonomy): Eukaryota > Metazoa > Chordata > Aves > Charadriiformes > Scolopacidae > Scolopax > Scolopax mira. The sequence goes on along the minus strand of BJBW01001547.1, from coordinate 91,262 downwards.
TCTGCTGCTGAAGTGCTCAATTGAGTACCTCTATCGAGAAGAAACAAAGTTTACCTGCATAGACCCTATAGTACTTCAGGTGAGTGTATACTTTTCATCTTGGTTAATATTGCCTGAGGTCTAGTGATTCAAAGTGATTATTGGTGCACATATGCCTTTTTTCAGTGTGTAAGGTGGAGTTGAGTGAGTGGGATTGCATAGGAAAGAAAAAATTTCTGACAGCTAGCTAAGAAAATTACTGTAGTGAATGCAGTGCAAACCTGTAGTCTTGTGCTGAGGATTTTTGTCATCAAGTTACCTGTAGTGAGAGTCATCTTATGAGCCTCACAATTAAGTGAGCAGCATTTCAGAAAACGTATCTTGTTTTTAATGATACACCATATAAGGAACATAAAGTTCAGAAGGTCAGAGCTACTGTCATGGTTTAGCATGTGCAAAGAAGTATTAGAAAAGTTAGTGTAGGTGAGTATTAGTTGCACCCATGTTATTTCTTGTCAGGCTTGAAAAAACGAGACATCCTAATGAAGTGATGAACTACAAAACGTCACCTTGGGACAGGTGCCCTGCCCTTTGATCAGGAAGGTACCTTAAGTACGAAAACACAGAAATGGATGGACCTTTTCTTTAACATGTTGCATTGCTGTCTGAGAATCAGTCTTCAGGCATTTGCCAGGATACTCATAGCAGGGGTATTTGGTGTTTTACTGAGCTTGGGCCATAATGTTTGTTTCTGTATTTGACTATTTCCTTATCATATGCATTTAAGACAACTTCTCTTTGGTGATTAGTAGACAGGATTACAGGTATGCAGGCTTTAGCAATAGAACTTGTCTCTGCCTAGTGAGTTGGTTTTCTAGTAAAAGCTTGAAACGAGGCCTGTCCTTTGTCTTAATGGGTTAGAAGTATCTACTATAATATTGATATCTGATTATTTCAGTGTCTACTTCAGAACGTGATCATAACTATTTGTGTGTCAGCATTAAGATCCTGTAGGACAGAAAATACTACAGAAGTATTAGTTCAATTGAAAAGTTTAGCATCTAGCAAAAGCTTTATCTTTACTACACTAACATGAATGATTGTGTTCTGAGGAGCTGGCAAACTGCTTTTGTGACGTGCAGTAACACAATTGAGAATACCTGTCTTGGGAAGCTGTTTTCCCCTCTATCAGTGTAAACCTTTAGCTCTGATAGAGTTGCAGCCTTGCTTTCTCTTTCTCTGCATGGTAGTAAGTGTGGGGGAAAGAGTGAGATGAAGTCAGACGGTGGGCATGGTTAGAAAAACAATTTTTGCAGTGCATAGCATTTGGAATCCCACTGCAGAAGCACTGTCCTCAAGCACAGATTTAGGGACTGAGGGTCTGTGTATAGATTTGTAAGGGCATAGAGCACTGGTATAATTTTCATGAAGTGTCTCTGAGTGCCAGCACTCAACACTAACCTTTGAAGGTGGTACCAACAGCTCTAATTCTAGCACCTTTAGAAAATAAAGCCTTTTTCTATGTAAGGGGGGTGTGTGTGTATATATATATATATATATGTATGTATGTGTTTGGATTCTGCTGTAAGTCTCTTACTTCAGACTATCATTGGACATATTCTCATGTGCAATTAATGCATATAACAAATTACCGGTAATCGGGGTGTTATGCTGTGGGCATGGGGAAATGTGCAAAGCAGGCAAGTGATGGTGCTTTCTGGATAGCTGTTTTTCTTGTCTTGTAGGAAACATCCAAGTGTGGGTTTTTTTTCAGATGGGTTTGCAGTAGTTAACTGCTATACTTTGTTCCTGTCTACAGGAAAGGGAGTTCTTGAAGAACTATGTGCAGCGAATAGTTGATGTCAGGCCTAATTTGGTCCTTGTTGAGAAGACTGTGTCCCGAATTGCCCAGGACATGCTCTTAGAGCATGGTATCACTCTGGTCATCAATGTGAAGCCGGTGAGAGTTTCCTGTCAATCAGACTGGACCTTGTGGGTGGAGCTCTGTAATTTCTCCTTATAGCAAGTCTCCTGGAGAAAGCAGAGTTGTCTTATTTTCTCCTTTAGTCAAATCTGGGGTCTTTTTTTAATGGTACTTCTGTTCCAAGAAAGCAAGACAGCAATCCCAGAGCTCAGCCATTTTCCTCAGCTCTTCACAGCTACTCTGCTGTGTATTTGCTTGGTAGGTCTGTACCCTCCCTTTATTCTGGTTAACTCTGACTCCTGTTTGTGACAAATTCTGCATGGTTCCTCAGTGATCCCTGGAAACCTCTCTGTCCCTGTGAGCAGAGACAGCCAAACAGAGAAGAGCTGTGGGAGTTGGCTGAGCTCCTGATAGCCAGCACTATGCTGACTGCACTGTACCTCCTGGAACTCTTTTCACCTGAAAAGATCTAGATCTATCCCTAAGAAAGGGCATGACCTTGCCTTTCACCAGAAATATTTACCCAATTGCTTTTCTGAGATTCTTGTATCTTGTGGGTGTGTGCTTGTGTGACCAGGTTTAACTTGGAGTTTGTGCCTCTAGTGAGAGGTTTCCTGAATCATGCTGGGTTTTCTTTTTTTTTTTTGGTGGGGTGCATTTTGTTTTGTTTTCTTTTTAAAGAGGAAGCTAAGGATACTAGTGTTGTCTTTGCACTGTGGATTCTTTGTAGATCCTTACTGTTATTTTGATTTTTACAGCAAGTGTTAGACCGGGTAAGTCGAATGACCCAGGGAGACTTAGTGATGTCAATGGATCAACTATTGACTAAACCACGTTTGGGAACCTGTCATAAATTTTATATGCAAGTTTTCCAGTTGCCCAATGGTGAGTAAAGCTTGATATGTCTTAACTTGTGTGTGTGAAAGGATAAATGCTTTGCTCTTCTTAACTAGATCTGAACTGTTGGGTGCCTTTTGTGACCCAGTAGTATCCTTCTTACTCATTTTTATTCTGCTACATCTTGAAACTATACTGAATTGTCTGTGGACATAAAAGCATGATCTTACCAAGATGAGAGACACTAGATTTTAATTAGGCTTTTTTTCCCCCCTCTTCCCACCACCCTGGTATTTGTCTAGTCCAACTTCCTGTTCAAAACAGGAAGGACTAATTTTAATGCAGGATTGGGTTTCTAAGGGCTTTCTCAGGCAACTGTTGAAAATATTGCAGAATGGAGATGCCTGCCTGGGCATCTGTTCAGTTGCTTAACCAAGTATTAAGAATTCTTCCACGTAGGAACAGAGAGTCATATAACAGCCTGGGTTGGCTGGGACCTTGAAAGCGTCTGGTCCAGCCATAACGCATTCAATCAAAATTTGCCTTTTTGTGATTTGTACACATTGCCCCTTGTCCAGTCATTGTGCACATTTGAGAAAGCAGGTTCCTTGTCTGTAACCCCTTTAGCAGTGTAAGTCAGCAAAGGATGAAATGGCTGCTTGACAGGTCACCAGTGGTGCTGGTATACATAAATGCTGTTGATGCAAATCTTAAAGGAGATGCAATCTTTGTATCTTTTCCCCTTACTCCGCACATGCCCCCATCAGCCTTTAAATTGTATTCAAGATTTCGTAGGCTTTTGACTTGTGAGGATGAGCAAATGTTCCTGGGAGGGTAGTGGTTCTTTTGCTGCAGTGCTGCTGCTGATCTTAATATGCACTGTTTAGGTGCCAGTGTGTTCCATGTGGCCTTCGCTTGGACTTTATGATGACTCGTTTTACAAAACAGGAGAAGTTTTGTAGCAAATGCTTGGTTTGCTTAACTTAATTAACTTAAAAATAAGTTAATTCAGTGGAGTGATGTGAACTTCTGTAGCTGGATTGTGCTACAATGTTACTTGCTCTTAGTCTCTGTTACAATCTCTTCAGTGTGTGAGATAACTAAAGTTAACCTGCTCTTAGGTGTCATCCTAACTCCTATTTTTTTTTTTTTTTGTTTCTTCTAGAACAGACAAAAACTCTGATGTTCTTCGAAGGGTGTCCCCAACACCTGGGTTGCACTATCAAGTTGTGTGGTGCTGCAGAGTATGAGCTGGCCCGTGTGAAGGAGATCTTGATTTTCATGGTCTGTGTAGCTTATCATTCCCAGCTGGAAATCTCTTTCCTTATGGATGAGTTTGCCATGCCCCCTACTCTAACCAAAAACACCTCCTTTCACTCCCTTATTGAGGAGCCAGGAGATGAAAACGAACAGCAGAATCTCTTCAATGGTGAGGAGTTCAGCACAGCAGTCAGGGATGTTGAACTATCCTCTGAAAAGCTGCCTATAATCTCCGAGTCAGTGTCCTCTGATGAGGTCAGCTTGCTTGAACAAAGAGATTTGTTTGAGAGAGGTGACCAAGAGAACAGTGAACTGGAAGCGATGTCCTCAAAACATCAAGAGCACCACAAAGTGGAGTCACCGTTTCCAGTGTTTAACTCTGTACCTCCTGTAATACCTGAAACATCCCTGCTGCCGCTCCATGGCATGGACCAGCACTTGGTCACTCTGGAGAGCCAGACACTAGAGCCTCTTCAACAGGTAAATGATCTGCAGGAGTCCAAGAGTCAGATGAGAGTCTTCAGAGACCCTCTCCAGGATGATACTGGTTTATATGTCACAGAAGAGGTAACTTCTTCTGAGGATCGTCTTAAGACTTACTCTGCAGCATTTAAACAGGAGTTGAAAGATGTCATTCTCTGTATTTCTCCTGTAATGATGTTCCGGGAACCATTTCTTTTGACTGAAAAAGGCATGCGGTGCCCTGCCCGGGAATACTTCCCTGAGCAAGTTTATTGGTCTCCCCTCCTCAATAAGGAATACAAGGAGTTAGAGAGCAGAAGGAAGAGACAACTATTGCGGGATCTCTCTGGACTACAAGGGATGAATGGGAGTATCCAAGCCAAGGCCATCCAAATCTTACCTTCTCATGAACTGGTTAATACTAGAATAGCAGAACATCTAGGTGATAGCCAGAGCTTAGCCAGAATGCTGGCTGACTATCGTGCCAGAGGAGGGAGGATACTACAGAAGAGCACAGATCCCTTTGCCCAAAGTAAGGATGGGTCTAGTGTCCCTACTGGAAAAACTGGGTGCAGAATTGAAGAAGATGAGAAGGGATTGGCTCAGAGTGAATCCTCGTGGTCTCATAAGGTAAGATTCAAAGCTATGTTACTGAAAACCAGATTACATCAGTTTCTCCTGATAATACAGAAGGTGTAGATATTCAGTGTTAAACTAGAGTTGATTTGTTGGGTTTTTTATTTTTATTCCCCCCCCCCCATTTTTTATGACTGGGCCCAACCTGCATTTTAGATTGTAGTGCTCTGGGCACTTGTCAGTATAACTAGGGACTATGTATGAAGAAGACGCTGACTGCAAATTTCACTGAAAAGGGAAGAGTTTGTGAGACTGCTTTCTGAGAAACGTGCAAAGTCAGCCAAGAATCAGTGTATTACGTTGCCTGTCCAACTCTGTACATGTTTGATTTCTGAAAATGAAGGGGCAGCAAACTTAGGGAAGTTTCTGAAGCCTGAACTTTCTAACTGTGCTTGTATTAGTGATTTCTAGAAGTGTAATGTTTTCATCTTCAAGGGGCTTAATGTCATGGAAATAGCAGTAGGCTGTGATTACGTTAAAGTATTTGTTTGTAAAAGTTTGGATGATCTGAAAAATGAGAATCTCATAATGGGGGAGGGGAATCTTCTTTGAAATTTCAAAGTAAGGCAGTATGTGTTTGTAATAAAAATATTTAAAGTTTTGGGAAACTGCCATGAAAACAACTAACCTTTTATCTAAGGAAGGGGATCTTGGGACTTTCTTGAACTGAAAGCTGTTTAGGAAAAACATTTATGAACAAGGATAGCAGAAATGTTCCCTTGAAAGGGTCAAACATTTTGGTCCCTGAGACAGTCAGCCCCCAAATTCATTCACTTTTTAATTGGTGCTTAAATGTAAATCTGTGTAGCTTCACAGGCTGTAATCTCACCAACTATAAAACTAGCCCTTGCTCTGGATCAGACTGGTTGATGCTGTTTTAAATTTATTCAGTGATCAAAGAAAAGTATTTGGTAACTTCATAGTTTTGTAGGGTGTGGAAGGGGAAACGGCTCCATTTCAGCAGCAGCGAGGTAACTCTCTTCCCAGCACACTGACAGTTGAAAGACTTTCTATGGCCTGAATGAGTAATTGAGGTATAATATATTGGCAGAGTTTTAACTCCAAGATGTCCTAAACTGTACAGTGCTTTGGAGCCTGTAGATGTTTGTCTCGGGGCTGTTGTTGTTTTCTGTTTCCCTTAAGTTCCTTTCCACAGAAACACAGGCAAATGCATTGATTTTATTATGTGTGTTAGTTATGTTCTAAAAATGTTAGTTAGCAATTATACACAGTACAAGTCTACCTGAAGGTCAGAGATAATGCAAGGTTAATCTGCACAAAAGGACCAAGAAGAGATTTGTCTGTAAAAAAAAAAAAAAAAAAATAAAATTACTAAAATATAATTTTGTCAGCAGGATTTGTGTGTGAGTGGAGTTGTCTGTAACCAGTAAATGAGTTGTTTTCTCTCCAGCAGGTGGATTGCCTGAGTCCAGTAAACCATCAGAGGCTCTGTGTTCTCTTCAGTAGCTCTTCTGCTCAGTCCAGCAATGCTCCAAGTGCCTGTGTTAGCCCCTGGTATGAAAACTACTTCTCTACAGCTTGTATAATTGCTATTTTTTTTTTCTCCTAAGTCACGGTCAGTGCTCACCTCACAGTGGTATTTCTTTGAGGAGTCCTTGGTAGGTTGTGACCATCCTGTAACATTAGCTGTTGCCAGAAGAATTTGTCTTGCCTAGTCAGGTCGATCCAGAGCAGCATCCCAGAACCTTTGTAATCTCCAAGGCATGAATGAGAAAGCCCAGTATAAAACCAAATGTTTTAGTTGGTGGCTTCACTGCAGAGGGAGAGTATGTGGGGGGAGGACACTGCCTGCAGTCTTGTGGGGAAGAGTTAGTGTATGTAAACACTGAAGAATATCCAAGCCCAAAAATAAACCTTGAGAGAATCTCAGAATACTTTTAGGTTGCATTATCTGACAGTGGCATTTAAATATATTGTTACCTTTCTTGTGTCAGTAGTGTTAAGAGGTTTAAATATTTCCAGTTTAAGGTGCTGTAATGTGTTAATTTTGTACAACCTACGACATGCTTCTAGCCTAGATATTCTTGAACATGATCTTCAGAAGTGCAGTTGAATTGTATTCTACTTTTAAATGGCAAGTTTAAAGTTGTTCTAGTAGGACTCTGATCTTAGTATTAGCAAACCTGACAGCAGGGATCTAGGAGGGGCAATCAAGAGGGGAAAAGGAGCCTTTGAAGGTTTATAGGGCTGAAAACATGCCAGCAGTGGGTGCACCTAAAGGCCATTGCACAGCTAACAAGGGCAGCAACCACCCTCTGAAGCTTTTCTTTCTTTGCTTTAGGATTGTGACCATGGAATTCTATGGGAAAAATGACTTGACTCTAGGAATTTTTCTGGAGCGATACTGTTTCAGGTGAGGATGAACTTACTTTAAATCTCATTCTAAACAAAATAAAAGCTTTTGATAGCTTTGTGAAATTGCCCTGCTGCCCTCTTCATAAACTCTACTTCCTGTGTGCCTAGAAGAACAGCATGCAAGTCTGCAGAACTGTCCCAGTATGGGTTATCACTTAAATCTGTTGCTTCCTTTGCTTTATTGTTATGCTATAGTGAAACAGGAAGTGGGTTTAAGAATACACTTCTTACAAGCAAATGCATCCACTGCTTTCCCACTTCAGCCCTGTCCTTCTCACTTCCTTTAATGAGGAAGAGGAACAGATTATGAAACAAGACTTAAAAGTTCGTGAAGACAGATGTATTCACTTAGCACTTGCTTGTATCAATTAGGGCTCTAAAGAGCCCTAGTTAAGAGTCTGAGCATGCATTCCAAATGGCTGTTTTTCAGCACAAGTAACTGTCCTAATCACAACTTTCTGAGTTTCCTATTTGAATTTTCATACAAATTCTGGAAACAAAACTACTACTCCTTTAGTGTTATCTGAACATCTTTGGCAGTCAGGCTTCTTCACATCAGCAAGGTAACTAATATAAATGATCCAGAACACTGTTAGCTGTGTCAAAGTGTAACTTATTTCATCTGACAAAGGTGCAAGTTGTTAAGTTTCAGTAATTTCAGTAAGATTACTCTGTTCTCTCCATTGGCCACTTGCAGTAGCAAAATGCTGTTCATGTTCTGCCTTCTGTTGAGGAATAAGTATTTCTCCTTGTGCTGATCAATGAGGAGGAGAAGCTTAGCTGTCCACTTCTAAGCTCTTGTTTGTCTCTGATGACTAGCTATTGTGTGCTCAAGTGGATGCTTCTCAATGTCCTTAGTTTCAGTAATTAAAATTTTTTCTTTTTTTTTCTTAGCATATGAGCAAGGAGGTTCTGGGCTTTTTTAGACTCTTGATTTTGAAGAATTTCCTATTTCGCTTTGATACCTAAGCAATTCAACCTTTATTTTTCTGATGCTAGTTTCTCTTCCCTGACTTAAATGAAAGACATCCAAAGAAAGGTCACAGGTTTTTCTGTTCAAAGGGATTACATGGCACTATTTTGCTCACTCTTTTCTTCAGGAGCTGAAACATGATCATTGTGAAGGTTCTTTAGCACATCTTTGTCCTCAGCAGCCTTTGCTCTGATACACTGCCAAAGTGGTCTTCTAATTTGGTGCCAAGTGCTCCCAGGTGTTTGATCCATATTTTGTGGACTATGTTTGTAGGCAGTGATTAATTGTAAAAAGATTGTGATAGCAATCAGTATCCTGTTACTGGACCTACACAGTTTGGGACCTATTCAGCCATTGCTGGCAAGGGAACTTCCCTACATGCTGTTTCTAAATGAGTACAATTCAATTTGCAAAAACAGCCTTCGCTAAAGGTTTAGAAAACTTTTTACAGTAAAGATAAATATTACTGTGAGATTAAAAGTCATATTAGATATGTTGAATCAGTTTTTTCAGTAGTGTCTAGCTTATGATCATTTGTAAGTGTTTCTGTTTCTCTCTGTAAGGCCTTCCTACCAGTGCCCCAGCATGTTCTGTGAAACACCAATGGTGCACCACATTCGTCGCTTTGTTCATGGGCAAGGCTGTGTGCAAATTGTATTAAAGGAGTTGGACTCCCCGGTCCCTGGGTACCAGCACACCATTCTTACTTACTCCTGGTGTAGACTGTGCAAACAGGTAAGGATGTGGATTTAAGAATAATCACCGTTGCAGTTTAGTATTCCTGTTGTGACTGGCCTTGTAAGGAAAGACAACATTTTTGAGAAAACGCTCATCCCTGGAGCTATGGCTAAACTAGCAGAAAACCTGTTACTGATACAGGTGTGCTCACTTACCTACAAATTCCTCGTGTAGAATTGGGGCTGTTGAGGGTGAAAAGCTCTGTGTGAGGTAGTCCTGTTGGAAAGTGTCAAACCCGGCTCTAAGAGGATACGTTTAAGCGGAGTTGATGTATTGCTGGAAATTATCTGACACATGGACAAAATGGAGTTGCCCTCTTAGAGGTGAAGAGTATGTTCCCTTCCCTGCAGTGAATCAGTATGAACATCAAAAGAATGTATGTATGGGAAGGGCAGACTGAGACCTACTGGCTCAGTAATTGGCTAAAACCACTTGGTGTTCTTTGATCTGCTGTGGACTGTACAGTCTGCATTGCATTAATGGGATGTCTAGACTTCCTTTACTCATTAGAAAGTAAGTAAAGTCTTCATTAGAGAAATGATAAATTGCTTTTAAAAACAACAAGGTAGTAAGTTGTGTATTATCTGAAACTTGTTCTGTAATTTAGCTAAGAAAAAATTACCAACTGGATACTCGTCTCTACTAAACATTGTAAAACTTAAAAGCTTTCAAAGTGATGAGAGTAAAACTTAATTAAAAAAGATTCATGCACGGCCTGAATATGAAACATGTTAATTACCTATGTGGATGACTCATTTCACCTACTTTATGCTGCTTAAACATGGGTGTTGGATTTAAAGATACCTGGAGGAAGTTAATGTAGTTGCTGAAGGCAAGCCCTGTGCTGCTGTGTGTATACACCTATTCTATAACCTTTCATTTCTGTGTGCTCATGTAAACACTAATATGTTTGTGGCTATTAAGTATGTGTAAAGTGGTGACTACTCTAAGCTTGCAAACACTGCTGAAGCTGAAATACAGTACAGAGTAATGCCAATATATTTGTTGCTGAAGAATCACCAGGGAAAAGGTATACGATGAAAGCATTGCTGCTGACTGGGTTGCTGGAAATTGTCTCTCTATGCAGAGAAGTAGCATCCCAGATATAAGCTTCTGTCAAGGGTATGTTTGCATTCCCACAGCTTAGCACCTCTCATCTTTATCAACTAGCAAGTGTTGTTTTTCTGATTTGATTTAACTGTGTCTTAGCATTTATGCAAAGCTAAGGCCATTTTTGTTGTCTGTGTATGTTCCAGGGTCATGGATGCTTTTGGTACTAGAAATATTAGATTGCTATCTAGGTTAGGCTGTCCTTGATTTTGGTTAAAGGATGAAATTAAGACACTTGACTTTTGATTTTTCAGGTGACACCGGTTGTTCCCCTTTCCAATGATTCTTGGTCTATGTCTTTTGCAAAATACCTTGAGCTGAGATTCTATGGGCACCAGTACACGCGAAGGGCCAATGCAGAGCCTTGTGGTCATTCCATTCACCATGACTATCACCAGTATTTTTCCTATAATCAGATGGTAGCATCTTTCAGGTGAGGTCCACTGCTAAAAACTCCCTTTTCTAGTACTATGTGAAGCATATTGCTCTTGTAAGGATTAATCAGGTCTGTTGTTCACTTAGAGTACAGCATAACTGCACTATAACAACAAACGTAGGATGGCTTGCAGAGGGCATTGTGGGTGCCATCACTATCCTGGATGGTGTGGGTGGTGTTCCTAAGAATAGATGGCTCTAGTTTGATACAGAAGGGAAATGCTTTTCCCTGCCTAATCTTGAAAACTTTCAGAATTTTGTTTCTCTGCAACATGATCTGTGGTTTTACTTTTTGCCTAGGAGACAAATGGACAGGGTGTTATTGTTACTAAAACTAAAGCCCTGGACATGTTGACAGTGCCCCTTTTCGTACAAGGGCCACAAACTGCAACATGGCATAGATTAGTGTTATGTGGGGAGAGTCTTTTTAATGGATTTTGTATTGCCTTCTCAGCTATTCTCCAATTCGGCTGCTTGAAGTGTGTGTTCCACTCCCCAAGATCTACATCAAACGGCAGGCTCCATCAAAGGTTTCTATTTTGCAGGACCTCAAGGATTTCTCTCAAAAGTAAGTTTTGTTTTTAATGTCTTTCTCACATTATTTGCATTTTTCACCTTTATTAGCAGAACACAAAACCATTTTTGGTAGTATAGCGAAGACTTGCTGAATATTCATTATTTAATAGAAAAGTTATGGTTGCGCCTGTATTTCTAAGCGAAAGTGGTACTGGAACCTTCCTTATTGCCTTTAGCTGTTCTGTCTGTGCTCTCTCTCACCTTTTCATCTGGTGGCAATTCATCTTAAACATAGCCAGTAGAAACTAAGATTCTTCTTTTCTCAGACCCTGATCGTTGCATTGATATTTGAGTGATAGACTGTGCTTCTGAATTATGTTGCCAAGCATGACTGTCTCTGAGCCCTTCTGGAGATGTAGCTTGCAGTCCCAAATGACACAACAGTTCCCCTCTGCTAGTAATGTGTTTGTGATCTTTCTATTGTGCTCTGTCAACTTGCACTGCTAAGTGTAAGTTGTGAAGAAGAATGTCGAGTTTGTGTGACTTCTAGGTGTCTGCTATAATGATGAATTTTTTCCATCTTTCCCTGTAAATTCAGTGGGACAGCCTACTGTGCAAAAGATTGTCATATATTGTCTTTTGTATTCTTACATGCATTCAGATTTTTATTAAAGAATATTGAAATTGTTCCAAGTAGTCACAGCTGAACTCTTTGCACCCCTGTTGACAGGGTGGCACAAGTGTATCTTGCTGTTGATGATCGCCTTGCTTCTCTGAAAACGGATACTTTCAGCAAAACGAGAGAAGAGAAGATGGAAGACCTCTTTGCCCAAAAGGAGGTAATGGATGATTTCTGCATTGGCAGACCATAGGCTGCAAAGTGGAGAAGCCACTCAGATCTAGTGTCACTTCCAGTTACAGAACACTGACAGTTTTTCTTTTGGCAGATGGAAGAGGGGGAGTTTCGAAACTGGACTGAGAAAATTCAAGCAAGGCTGCTTTCATCATCGTTAGACACACCTCAACAGCTGCAATCTGTTTTTGAATCTCTGATAGCTAAAAAGCAAGGACTTTGTGAGATGCTACAAGCCTGGAATAATAGGTTAGAGGACACATGTTGGAATCATGAGCAACACTGATACTGTGTGGGTTATAGAAGGGAAGAGGTTCTTTTGCACTTGCTGTCCCTCTAGCTCAGTTGCCATATAGTGTGTTATAATGGCTTGTGCTGAATGCCCTCTGCTGGTTAAGACCACAGAGATGGTTGATTGGAACAGAAAATCATTTGGGGCCAGTTAATAAAATTGTGCTGTAGAGCCCAGCACAGCTTGCATCTGAGAGGATAAAGTGTCATTTGAATAAAGGTGAAAAAGAGGAGAGCATGGGAAGGCAATTAAATGGGTGAAATTATATCAGAGGGGAAGAAGGTGTTCTGGTTTAGGCCATTTGAAACTTAGCTTTGGCACATGTTAGCAACCATGTGAGATTGCAGTAAAGACTTGTGAAGATATGCTTGCCTGTATTTTAATGTGGGGAAACTTCATAGCTTGTGCCTTTCACAACTCATAACTGTAACTTAGCTTTTGACTAAATTCTCATTTGTGTATTTGTTTATTAAGATTGCAGGATCTCTTCCAACAAGAGAAAGGGAGAAAACGTCCATCAGTACCACCCAGCCCTGGGAGACTGAGGCAAGGTGAAGAAAGCAAGGTAAAGTAGCAGGCTAGAGGCTAATTTTTTTTTTCCCTTGGGGCAACATGATAGTTTTAAGACTGGCTTCAGTTCACTTAGTAAACTTGTTTCACTGCAATGTATAGTTCTCAGCTGCAAAAGCTTGAATTGCATGTTAGTATATGTATCTTTTCCTAAAGATGTGAACCAAGAGCCATATCATGTAGAAGACAACCTAGTATGAATAGGATTTGATGTTTGGTGGCGTTTGTGTAGTTTTAATTTGAATGTGGAGAGTTGCATGCATAGCCAGGAAGGAGGTCATCTCACTAGATGCTAGATTGCTGCCGATCAGGTTTATCCCTTGTGAAAAAGGAAAGAGAAAATTATTAGGAAAGACAGTACAAAGAACACAGGAAGGAGTGATCATGAATTTGCAGGTTCATATCTGTTTTCTGTGGGATCTGGCTGCGGGGATGTAGAAGTGACTTTTGGACTGCTGCCTCAAGAGCTTTGTCTAAGGGTAAAGCTGCCAGCATGCTGAACAACTGCCCTTTGGGGAGCTGGGAATCTGAGAAAGTGTCCAAACTGTGAGGCAGTACAATATAAGCATTTGTACAGAGAGGCTGAACTCCCAATTGTTCTGATGTTTGCCAGATGCACTAAGAAACCCTGGGATTTGCTCTTTTGCATGCACTTATGTTCTTTCTGTCCTAATCTGTAAAAAGGCTCTTAACCATGATCTAGCAGCAAGTAGGTTTACGTAAAGGGAAAGTGTAATCTTTAAAGCAGCATACAGACATGATAGCATAAGCATCTTGTGAAGCTGGGTTGTTGATGCCTTGTCTTTTACGTGTGGTGACAGTGCAGTGGGTGGGAGCACTCTGTGTTACATCTGCTTTTGCAAGTGTTCTGCAGGGACAGGAAGGGATACAGCTATAAAGAGCTTGGCATCAACATTGGTGTTTTGTTATTTTGCCTAGATCAGTAGCATGGATGCTTCCCCACGCACTGCTTCTCCAGCACTGCAAAATGGAGAGAAAGGTCTGTTGTTTGCTTATTTATTTTTCTTAAGTTACCAAAAGAAGCTTGCTGAAACTCTTTCCCTGACTTAACCTGGGAGCCTTTGGCAAATTTGATAATTTACAGAAGCAGTGAATCCCCATTGTGTCAGATGGGAATCAGACAATTTCAAGCTTACTATTATAAAAAGCAAAGTCTGCTTCTAACATGCTTCTAGCTGAGTTACTAATAATATTAAAGTTAGCCAGCAAGGGTTTTCCTTTGAACTCAAGTTGAAAAACTTTCAGAGGATTTCTAACTAACTCAATGGCTACATGGAATTTGGGAAATGCCCCTCGCCTCTTCTGTAAAGTGGCTGTGGGTGCTGAGACCTCTTACCTGTGAGGCAGGCTGACATTTTGTGGGAACTGAAGGTTGTGGGTATAAATGCATGCATCTTCTGATGGTAATGTGCTACACTGATCACTTTTCCATTCCTTCACTCTGGGTGGCCTTACCTGCTTTCTGAGTAAAAACTTCCTGAAGATAGACACTAACTTGGCCTGAGAGCAAGCACTATCACTTCTGGCAGCCACGTAAAATGCTTTCTTCTGTCCTTCTACTCTCAGAGGATCGTTTCTTGACTACTTTATCAAGCCAGAGCTCCACAAGTTCCACCCACCTTCAGCTGCCCACATCCCCAGAGGTTGTGTCAGAGCATACAACTGGTGCCAACACACTGTCTGAACAGGATACTACAAGCAGCTCAGAAGGTAAAGTTCAATTGTGGTCTTGTATTCTTTCTTGCTTCTCTGAGGTGAGGGTACAAGATCCATTTAGGAAGCAGCAAATCTGGTAATTCTGTGGTCTGAACCATCCTTCTGAATTTACAGCTTGAAGTTTGATATTGTAATGCAGGCTTAACTTACCTCTGTTCCAGATGTGTTTGATGGACACTCACTGGGATCTACAGACAGCCAAGTGAAGGAGAAGTCTACTATGAAAGCTATTTTGGCTAACTTTTTGCCTGGAAACAACTATAATCCGATTCCATTTCCCTTGTAAGTACTGCATAATATATGTGATGTACAAAATTAGCACCTTGGTCAAATTGCAAACTGAGCCTTGCATGCTTCCTTTACTCAGTATATAATTTAAGTCATCACTCGGGTTTGCCTCTGAATAAGCTGTAAAACTTGCTCAAGGCAAGAAGTTCTCTGTGTTCCTTCTAGGTGTTTGTAGGTTACCTACTTTTCGTATTGATACCCTAGTGCATTTACATTCAGTCTTGCCTCCTCAGAACTCTTCTGAGAAGGGAAGGGGCAAGGGGAAGGGGAAAAAAGGTGCCTTCTAACCTCATTGCTGCAGGGAGGGAGCAGAAATGTCCTTCCTTAGCAAAGACTTAATAAAGCTACATGCCTGCTTCTTGTTCTTGCTTCCAGACCTCTTCCAAGGGTTGGACTCAAATTGGCATTGTCTGGGTGTAGGTCAGGTTCAATGGCTACTGCATGTGTCCTCAAGCCCTCCTCTCATGTGAAAATGGGCAGGCTAGACAGTCTTTCAGCTACTTGGTCTGTGTGCTTTGTAGTTTGTAGTTTTTTGTTTGACATGAGCCTAAGTTTGGCAGCCTGAGTTTAACTTCAGTTCTACCCCCAGGGTACTAGTGGAAGCCATGGACTAATGAGGTAAAAGTTAAATGACTGAACCCTATAGATAAGTTAAAAAAAAAAAAGTCTTACAGAAACCCAGGCTTTTGGGAATTTTTTGTGCTAAACTGCTTGTTCATAAAAGAGTCCAGATTTGTCCCCTAACTTCACTCTGTGAAGCTGTGCTGCAGGACAGTCAAAACAAACTCAGGCAAATTTTGGTGCCATTAGAAACAGTGGCTGCTAAACAGAAATAGACTCTTATTCTAACTTGGAGCTGGTCTTCTGATATAAGCAGCTTGCTTGAAGTGCTGATTGCCCTAACACGTTTCCATTTAGATTTAACTACTTAGCTATGAATGTGTCTATTGAGAAAAGCTGATCTGGGAAGCTTTGGTTCCATGCTGAGACTTGCAGCTTGTGCCTGGGAGTGCAGTGATGAGATCTGGGTTTTGACCAAAACTTAACCTTTTCTTTCTACAAATTTTTATGATCTACTAACAGGCTTCCCTATGTTCTTTTCATTTAGTGACCCGGATAAGCATTACTTAATGTATGAGCATGAACGTGTACCTATTGCAGTCTGTGAGAAAGAACCAAGCTCCATCATAGCTTTTGCTCTCAGGTACTGGTGTGATTTTTGGTGTTCACCTGACATATGTACTTTTACAACTTTTCTTTGCAAGGAATATTTAAATCGTAATGGTAGGGAACAAGTATGACAGAATTTTTTCACTTGGCTGTGAGGAGAGTTTCTGCCACAGCTGAAGTTCTCTGCTTTTACTACTGAGATATGGAAAGTAGATTTTCCAGCTTGCAACTCTAGTACACTACACAACAAATTCATTTTTGTGTTCCCTGTAGTGTGATGTTCTTAGAGAAAGAAATGCAACTACATTTTGCTCAGCTCTGCAACCTAGAGAAAGCGTAACTGAGCTAGGGAACAACAGTTAGGTAGTCATACTGCAGTCTCTCCCTTGCTCCCCTTTGGTCCCAGCAACTCTTGTTACTACTCAGCTTTCCAAACCAGCTGCTTCAGTAAATGTTGGGGTTTGCATGTCTCAAGGCAGCAGGATTTTAAGGAAGCATGCTCTTAAATTGTGGGAGAGGGAGAACCAGGGGGGGATTTTTCATGCAGTATGATCTAAAGTGACTTCTGTTCTAAGGGAACGAAGTTCTGACTGTAAGGTAAAAAAAAAAAAAAGGTTTTTCTACTGTGGATTTTTGTTTCCTCTGGTTGTTGCTTAACTGAATCTCTGGATTGGTGTTACAGAGTTTCCCAGAGAACAGCTGACTGACTTCTCTTTTTTTTAATTTTCTTTTGCCTTCAGTTGCAAGGAGTACAGAAATGCCCTGGATGAGTTGTCCAAAGCATCTCTGAAGAACAGTTCTGAAGAAGGACTACAGCCAAACAGGTTACATGCAGGAACTATGTACAGGACATAGAGCAAAGGCACAGTGATTGTAGTGAACAAGCCAAAACTGGGATGGGAAAGGACTCTCATAATATGTCTCTGTTAGGATCTCTACTTTCTGGTGGAATCTGATACTGCAAGTATGGGTTGGTTACATGGAGTGTATCTGAGTTCCCATTTCATGGTTGGCGACTATGTTGACTCTTTCACCTGATCCCTCGACTGTGCATGGTAGGGATTGCTGGGCCCTACCTTTCCTGTGATGATGGATGGAACTGTTGCTATGGAGCACTGGGAGTTTTTTGTCAGGGAGTTGGAGAAGGACAACTTTGGAGAGTCCCACAGCTTTAAACTGTATGCTCTTCAGTCGTACTTTGTGTTAGGCATGTAGGAGAAATAAATGTACAAGAATAAAGCGATAGTGTCTCAGGTGGCAGTATTTGTTGGGCTCATGACTTTTTTTTTTTTCCCCTTTCTCCTTTCAGCATGTCAGACAGCAAACCAAAGAGCAATAGTCCTATCCGCCTGCCTGAGGCCAACATGGGTCCTTCAGCTCGCAATGCAGAACCAGAACAGCGTAAGACCATTTTGCTAAAATCATATCTGTTGAGCTAATCTCAGCTCTGACTTAAGACCACTTAACCTGGGTTCCAGCTCTTGTGAAAATTCAGTTAGAACAAAGAAAATGTATTCAGAGTTGAAATTGTGGCTAGTCTGAGAGCTTGCTTGATGTAGAACATAGCAGTGGGGGAAGAAGATTGGTTGTGTTTTCGTTTGGTTTTTTTTTTTTTTTTAAGTCTCTACGTGCAATGATTTTCACTGATTATTATGAGATTGGACTATCATTCCCTGACTTAAGGTGCACTACCCCTGTTATTCTTGAGTCTAGCCTGTTCAGTGGGATATGATGCCCATAATATGTTCTGACCTCTTTTGATACTGCCTTCTTTAAAAAGATGGTGATTAAGATATTTTTGGAATGGAGAAGTGACGTTCTAACTGTGTTAAAGATGCTCATACTTGGGCTGTGTTTTCAAATGACTCAGTATTTGAGAATGCTGTTTGGAATATGAAATCAGCTAGCCTGGTGAACCTTGGTTTCCTGAAGAATAGTTAATGACTTAATTAAATGACATCTTTCCTCCAGTCAGAACAACGAATGGAGACCGCTCATGTGAGTCATACTTTTATTAAACTGCATGTGCAAATGCAAAGGCCCATTTCTGTATTTCTTTTTACTGTAGCAAAGAAACCATCTGGCGTTTTGTCTTTCTTCCGTGGCACTGGAGGGAAAAGCCCAGACCTGTCATCTCAGAAGAAAGAGACCTTACGGGGTGCTGACAGCGCCTACTACCAGGTTGGACAGATGGGCAAAGAGGGAGCAGAAAATCAAGGAGCAGAGTCTCAAGGTACAAGACTGAGTCCACCTTCTGTCTTTGATTATCACTTCTCCCAAACCTCATTCATACTTCTAAGGCCTGGAATGCACTCCTGCTCATATTTTTTCAAAAGTCACGGTTACTCAATGTACATTGAAAATAAATTATTTGAGCATCAAATGCAGGTTTCTCCTAAGATATTGCTCTGCTTTATAAGAAGGGAAATAGGGGTCTTTAAACCCCCAATAATTATAGAGACATTGAGTACTCCTTGAGGCTTGAATGCCTTTTGGTTGAGTTGATTCTAAGCAGCATAGTCTCTTCCTGGCTTCCTGTTTAACTTTCATTGTTTCAGCTCATGGAGAATGAAGAGAAAACAAAGAGAAAGCTTGTACTTACGTGTCCTACGAACAGCGGTGCCCTTCTATCATACAATTATAGCTGTATCTCTAATTCCCTATGTGTAGTTCCCTCTGTTATCTTGAAAAAAGAAAATATTTTTCTTGTAATATGAGTTTACAAGCAGTATCTTACATGGCTTTCTTAGTAATAATAATGAACAACCTTGACTGAATAGTCCCTTTATGCCCTCAGATGACACAGATGGAGGAGATGGACAGAAGAAACAGCTGGTGAATCCCCATGTGGAACTCCGTGAGTAGTTGTAAATAATAACTTGAAGTCTTAGCTGACAAACTCCTTTCTTCATACAAATATAGGAAGAATCAAGAACAGTGTAATGCTGTTTTTACTTACTGTAATCAGTCTCTCTGTTGTGAAAATACCCTGTAAAACTTTTGAGTTTTTAACTGCTCTTCTGTCTGAATGCTTTCCCATGGCATATACTGTGAGCTAACGTAAAGGGGGTTGACTTTCCTCTAAGTTTTCCATTTAAATCCTATTGTTTTAAACTCCCAAAGCACGATAATTGTGTGAGAGGGATGTTTAGCACAGTAATATTCTTCTAGACATCAGTAAAATCTCTTAAGTATCATCTTGGCTAGTCAGTGAATATTGCTTGCTGTTACTGAGGAAGACTTTTTTTTTTTTTTTTTTTTTTTTACAGAGTTTTCAGATGCAAATGCCAAGTTCTACTGCCGGATTTACTATGCTGGCGAGTTTCACAAGATGCGCGAAGTGATACTGGGGAGCAGCGAAGAGGACTTCATCCGATCCCTCTCTCACTCTATGCCCTGGCAGGCACGAGGTGGCAAATCTGGGGCTGCATTCTATGTGACTGAGGGTAAATAGAGCTGTCTTCCCCCTTTGTAATTAGAGGGTATAACTTGTGGGGGGTGGTGGTGGTAGTTACTATGTTGTTTAATCCCTGATTACCTCTAGCCAGAGGGTTACTGGATGTGAAGTGGCCACTCAGAATGGAAAGTTAAGCGGATTGTTCTGGGGTCTTCAGTATCAGATTATTTGTCTCTCTGTGTGTGCAGCAGAACAAAATGTAATTCTGTTTCTCAGTAGTAGCAGCTAGGGAGGCCAGTTGAGCAAAAGGGTTGTACTCTCTTAAGCAGGATCCAGAACAAAAATTTCAGTATAATTCAAGGAAAACTGGTTATCGAAGACAGCATTTCTTATAATCCCATATACTTTAGTTGACTTATAGGATTTTATTTTTTTTAACAGGGCTGATTTTAGGTCCCTGGTTGAAACAGGTCTTGAATGCAAGGATCTGTAGGCTGTATCTGTTGTCCATATAAGAAGCCCCTATAGCTGTGGTAAACCTCTGTGTCAGTCTCTCTTCCCTGATCTGCTAGAAGGGAAATCCAGAAATTCAGAATATATGAAATAAAAAAAAAAAATTCTAGAAATGAGCTTCTGTTGCTAAGGTTTTAAGAGAATTTTAGTCCTTGAATTTTTCAAACAACTTCAGCAGTGCAATAGTCTCAAAGAACTTGCAAAGAATACATCACTTATGGTATGTAACCTTGTTGCCTCTGTTAAAACAGATGATAGATTCATCTTGAAGCAAATGCCTCGTCTGGAAGTCCAGTCATTCCTTGACTTTGCTCCACACTACTTCACTTACATCACTAATGCAGTTCAGCAGAAGGTATTTAATTAAAAAAATGTATTTATTTTAGGCAGTGCTCTGTAGTTTAGAGACTAGTAACAGTTTCTGTTAACCTCTTTCATTTAGGTAAAAGAAAATGTTAAAGAGTGTGAGTTGTACTAATAGTGTGTGTTTTAAGATGAAAAGTACAAATTTTGCTAGAGCTTCTAAGCTCTGATACACAGGCAGATGGTACAGTGGCAACTCTAACATTTGTCTGCTGATTGCCCATACACAGCGATCTTACCCCGTATCTTCTTTTCATCAGAAGCCTACAGCACTGGCCAAAATCCTTGGGGTATATCGAATTGGATACAAAAACTCTCAAAACAACACTGAAAAGAAGCTGGATCTCCTTGTTATGGAGAACCTTTTCTATGGCAGGAAAATGGCTCAGGTAAGAACCAAATGTTCTGTTCCCTTGCAAGTGCAGTTCTGACTGGGACCAAGAGCAGGGTTACCAGTAACCATCTTGGTAACTTTTAACTTTGCACGTGCTGTCTATATCAAGCACTGCTCAAAGATGACATTTTGTGCCTGTTTCCTTTTTATGTGATCCTTGGTAACCGGATGCCTGTATTGGCTGATTCAGATAACTAGTGCAGGCTTCAGTTTTTAGAAATTTTACTTGTCCCTGTACCTCCAGTGTCTGAGAAGAAGCATTGCCAACCTAATTAGGAAAATGTGAAACCTTTTTGCTTCTGAAAGCTTGCTAAAGCTTTCAGAAGAACTACCTGGGATTACAGACTAATTTGCTTAGGAGAGCCTTACCGATAGAGATGGTGAGCTGTTGTGTAGTGGAGGGAAAACTAATAATGGTTTGAAGACACTGTTCTCTTTCTGAACTGTGTATGGGACAAGATTTTGAGCTCAGCCTTGCTCTTAGTAAAGGAAAAACAACTTTTGTGAGGTAGTAGAATGAAGATCTTAAAAATGACCGAGAGAAAACTCTCTTCAAATACAGAGTTGATGCTGAAAAGGAAGTTCAAACAAATGCCATTTCTAAAATTAGATAATATAAATTCTTTCGTTTTTCTATCTCAGTGCCTGACCTCAAACATCAAACAGGGGATGTTTGCAGAAGGAAGTGAACTGAGGGAATTCTAGACAGATGTAAAGGATGTTGTTGTGGGGGGTCTTTTTTTTGTTTGTTTGTTTTTGTAAATCACAAGGATAGTCAGGCACTAGGACAGAGACCCAAAGAGACTGTGGACTCTGTCCCTGAAGTTAGTAAAATGTTGACTGGACAGGGCTTGAACTACCTTCTCTAACAGCATCTGCTTCAAGCAGGAAATTGGATTGGGCACTTCCAGACTAGTTGTTGAGCTGTCTCTTGCCTTGAGAATGGCTGTCAAATGGTGCTTCATGCAAAACCAACCTCTCTCTTCAGTGGCTTTACTTCTGTCAGCATTTGAGTCTGTAGAAGCTGACTGGAAAACTGAGTTTACCCACATAATATAAAAATAGGGATACTCTTTTTCCCCTTAATTTAAACTAAATATTAATTGCCTAAAATTTGTCAATTGAGGTGACAGAGCTCTCATGTAGGCTTATGTGCTACTCTCTGCTCAGGAAACTTTAATTTATGTAGTATGAAAAATGTTTTTTGTTAATTGATTTCCTGCTGTGGAGAAGGAAAGAGTTGCCCTGCTGTGCTGCCTTCTCGAACACTGCAGTTAGGTATGTTCAAGTCTTTAACCTTGCAGAGCAGTGGAATAAAGTAGTGCTGTTCTTCATTTGCAGGTTTTTGACCTGAAGGGCTCCCTCCGGAATAGAAATGTTAAAACAGACACAGGGAAGGAAAGCTGTGATGTAGTCCTTCTGGATGAGAACCTTTTGAAGATGGTCCGGGACAATCCATTGTACATCCGTTCCCATTGCAAGGCTGTGCTGAGAGCTTCCATACACAGTGATTCCCAATTCCTCTCCAGCCACCTCATCATTGACTACTCCCTGCTGGTGGGTCGTGATGATACCAACAATGAGCTGGTTGTTGGGATCATTGGTAGGTTGTTTGTATTTTCTTGCTTTCAGCTGGTGAAACTTCTTTCTTCTTATTTAGGTGTTTATAGGAGTCTTAGAACTGTACCACCACCACAAAGATGTGTATAAGGAAAAGTTTTCTCCCTCGTGAATACCCATGAGAGGTTAGGGTGGTATTCCAAAGTCTTCCAACTCTTGTATGGGCTTGTGTTAGTCATTTGGAAAGGCATGGATTTGATGGATGGACCACCTGGTGGATAAGGAAGTGGCTAGATGGCTGCACTCAAAGAGTTGTGGTCAACGGCTCAATGTCCAAGTGGAAACGAGTGATGAGTGGCATTCCTCAGGGGTCAGTACTGGGACCAGTGCTATTTAACATTTTTGGAAATGGGGACAGTGGGACTGAGTGCACTCTCAGTGAGTTTGCTGATAACTCTAAGCTGTGTGGTGCAGTTGACACACTGAGGGAAGGGATGCCATTGGGAGGGACCTGGACAGGCTTTTGAGAAGTGGGCCTGCAAACCTCATGAAGTTCAATAAGGCCAAGTGGAAGGTCCTGCACCTAGGTCATGGTAATCCCAGGCACAAATACAGGTTGGGTGAAGAGTGCCCCAAGGAGAAGAACTTGAGGGTGTTTGTGGATGAGGAAGTTGACATAAGCTGGCAATGAGTACTTGCAGCCCAGAAAGCCAACTATTCTGGGCTGCATCAAAAGAAAGGTGGCCAGCAGGTCAAGAAAGGTGATTCTGCCCCTTTCTCCACTCTGGTGAGACCCCATCTGGAATACTGTGTCCAGCTCTGGAGTCCTCAGCACAGGAAAGAAATGGACATATTCGAATGGGTCTGACAGGGCCATGCAAATATCAGAGAGCTGGAGCATGTCTCCTATGATGACAGGCTGAGAGAGTTGGGATTTTTTTAGCCTGGAGAAGAGAAGGTTGTGGGGAGACCTTATAGTGGCCTTCCAATAGCTGAAGGGGACCTACAGGAGAGATGTAGAGGGACTCTTTGTCAGGGAGTGTAGTGATAGGATGAGGGGTAAGTTTTAAACTGAAAGAGGGGAGATCTAGATTAGATGCTAGGAAGAAATTCTTTGAAGGTGGTGAGGCACTAGAACAGGTTGCCTGGAGAAGTTGTGGATGGGATGTCCCATCCCTGGATGTGTTCAGGACCAGGCTGGATGGGGCTTTGAGCAACCTGCTCTAGTGGGAGGCAGCTCTGCCTGTGTTGGGGGGGTTGGAACTCGATGTTCTTTCAGAACCTGAACTGTTCTATGATTTGTATTCCTAAGAATGTAAACAGGAGACCTCATTGGTAGTGAAAAAGCAGTAAAGTTGGTGTTTGACCTATGTTTTGATTCCAGTTGAAGTAGCGAAGGTTATTTATATCCTTCAATGTGTTTAATCATTGAAGTTAAGTTCAGTAATCTTTACATAGCCATTTAAATTTTAACTTGTGTGGTAGAGATATAAGGAGAAATCATATTGATAGGGATGGAAGAGCAAAGTTCAATGTCACTTGTGATCATGTAGTCTGACCTTTGTGATAGGGGTGGCAATGCAGTAATTACCTTGCCACATACTCTGACTTGTGACTTGAAAGTAAATCCCTCTTCTTTAGACAAGCAAACTTGTATTGTGCAAAAGACTTGGAGATGAAGCCCTTTTGCAGGATGTGGAAGTAACTCTTAGAAGCAAGATGCTCTTGAAACCTACCTCGGAAAGAAATTATGAGATCTCAAGCCAGGAGGTCTGGATTACTCTTTTTCTGATAAAGCTTGATGGCCATTCCGATAACACTTCTAATTAAGAATTGAAGTCCCAGCTACAAAGAACTGCAAGTTGTTATTACTTTCTAATTTTGTAGACTCTTGAATATTTAGGTGAATGACACTCTGTTCCTTGTGTAGATGTGGCTTTTTGCTGTCCTATGGAAAGTCTTACCAGGTTAAAAAGTATATTTTATATGATGTTTAAATCTAACAGTTCATTCACTGTGGTGAGAACAGCTGTTTGCGATCCGAAGGAGCTTGTTTAACACATCTTTAAGAAGAGAGAACAAGCCTGCTGTATTAGGCTATCAAATTGTTCTTTAAGTGATACCCTGAGACCTTACAGAGTATTGAAACTGAATTAATGGCAGGGTCAGAACTAAAAACCATTAGGTTGGACTGAGTTTGAATCTGAGGTCAGAATATCTATCTATTTGAGATCCCAATGTGATACAGGAAATGAGTTAGGTCTGTGAGGGG
This sequence comes from Scolopax mira, assembly GCA_004320125.1. Classification (NCBI taxonomy): domain Eukaryota; kingdom Metazoa; phylum Chordata; class Aves; order Charadriiformes; family Scolopacidae; genus Scolopax; species Scolopax mira. Next base: position 66,607 of record BJBW01001547.1, on the reverse strand, counting down.
CTGTAAAGACTTAATTGTAGGCCCTGTTGTGTGTGGCTCTGGGCCGTGGGGCATGAAGTGACAATAGTTACTGCACAATCTGATGGTATCAGTCCCAAAGCACTCTAAGGGAGTGTTTTCAGAGTATTCAGATACATGGATAAGCCTTAAGATTGGCAAATCTGGTTGAGTTTTGTGTAAAGCACAGCTGAGGTGAAACATGGATACTTATGGGTGCCTTTAGAAACAGTAAATTCAAAATTGTGTAATTACAGTTGTAGTCAAATATTAAGAGATAATGATGTCCAGTAGTGAAAAACAGAACTTCCTGGAGATTCAGCTTTGCAGACCAAAGGGTTCATGTGCTTGTAATGACTGAGCACAGATAAAGGGATTCGAAACAATTCTGAAGTTTTCTCCTTGCAGCTCACTCTTCAGTTAGGGTCACTGGTGGTGTTTCCAGTCTTCCATGCCATGAAGTGAAAGGTGTTTGCTTTCTGTTTTCAAACCTGTAGGTGTCTGCAATGATGAGGAATGCTATCAGGTTAAATGGATGGGTGTCCAAGTCTTGATGCTGCTAGCTGTTGGAGTAAAGTAGTAGGAGCTGTTACAACAACGTGGGGCTTCTTGATAAGTTTCTGGGATGAGGATCAGCTAAGTGACTCATGTAAATGAGCCCTTGAAACTCTAATGTGGGTAAGGATAGGTGTGCCTGGGCAGTCTGTTTTTGAAGAGGCAGGAAGAGTTGATTGTGATCTTGCAGGGCTTTTGAGATATTATATTTGCCATACCCAAATATAATCAATACTCTAGAAAGTGAGGCAACTGGTAGGGGGAACTGAAGTTCTTCTGGCTATGGAAGAAGCCTACTGCTTTCTTGCCCTTTTGAGGGGAAATAGATACATTTTAGAACACTGTTACTTGGGCTATAGCAGATATGACATGTTTGCATGTCTTCTTATTGCAACAGACTATATTCGCACTTTTACCTGGGACAAAAAGCTTGAAATGGTAGTGAAGTCAACTGGCATCTTGGGAGGACAAGGTAAGTCCAGAATGGAAGGAAAAACTTTTGATCATGTTTTGACATAACCTGGAAGCTTCCAATAACTGTGCTAATAAAGCCACAACTTCCTTACCAGGCAGATTTGCAACACTAGATTAAGTTGCCCAGAAAAAGGGAAGGAATAAAATCTTTCTGAAAAATTAATACATTGATCTGCCTCCTTGAGTGACCCTTTAAAGTACTATAATTTCTGGGAATGGAGTAAGGATCATCCATTTATCAGGCTCTTCTTTTCTGTTTCTTAGTTACCAAGTACACATATACAAACTTAGTCATCCATGCAGAGGTAGTAGCAAAAAACCCATGCTGCCTGGCTTCAGAAGATGTTTTCTGAGTCCAGAGAACCACATACATTCTGAGCTGTTATTGTGGAGGAACCTTTGTGAAATATTTTGAGGAATAGAGGAGTTCCCTTTGTGGAAGTGAGTAGAGTACCTTTTGTGCAGCATTGCCTAATGTTGGCCACATGTTGGTAGGAGGGCTCAAAAAAGAAGGGAAGAGGAGCATTTGATCTACCATTTCTCAGGTTTCTGGAGAAGATAAGGGCATGTCCACAGAATGAAATTCTTCATGGGATAAATTTGCATCTCTGCTAGAAAAGCTCAAAGGCCTGTAAACAGGAAAAAAGAAAAAGGAACAAACTGATCAGGGCTGAAGTAAAAAACCTAGATGGTTCCTCCAACTTCAGGTACCTCTATCCAGTGTCAGAGATCCAGATCTTGATCTGTGTTCTTTCCAAAATGTTTAAAATAAAATTAAAAAAAAAAATGCATCTGACAACACTTATTGGTTCCAAGACCCTTCCACATACAGTATGCTTTCTGGTGTTGTATCTTATGTGACATCTGTCTGTACTGCAGTATACTCTTTAGCCCGTATTTAACTGCTCTTGATTCTTACACATTAGGTAAGATGCCAACAGTGGTGTCTCCAGAACTTTACCGGACCAGGTTTTGTGAAGCTATGGACAAGTATTTCCTGATGGTGCCAGACCATTGGACAGGACTGGGCCTGAATTGCTAAGCTAAAGCCCATATTGGGAAAGCACAAAAGGACAATGACATTATAGGTCACTGTTCCTGTGGTCTGTCCAACAGTAAGCAAGAAGATTGCAGTTCCATGTCTACACTGACTACGTGCGTCATGTTGTGAAGTATGAAATCTGCTTGTTGCACTTTAATCCGCTCTTGGAGGCTGATAAGTGAACCAGTCTTGCTAAGGATCTATGCTGTAAGGTACCACTGAACAGCATTGGTAAGAGACATTCCCTCTGTCTTTGGGGAAGATGATGCTGTCTCCGTGTAAGAGCACTGAAACAGATACTGTTCAATTTATGATGGCGTAGAAGTACCTGATCTCTGTAAGTTTTGCACTTCCTAAGTGGTGTTGAATATGAGCAGCTCGTGTTTCTGTAGTGGATGTGTGGTACTGCAAATGTGAAATAAACCCCTCTCTGAGGGGTGGGTGGGTGGGTGAGAGGAAGAATTAAGTTAATTCCTGAGTTCTGCTATTGTTGCAGAGGTCTGTAGTTGACTTGTTTAGGATCCATGAATAACTTGTCCTGCTCATGCTCTGTACCTTCAATTTTTCCTGGGTTCTGTAAACAGTATTTTTTTTTAAAGGCAGCTCCACATCTATAATGCCATATCACTACATCTTTTAAGTTATATTACTGGATACAACTCTCATAATTTAATTTCAGCTGAATCCCATAAAAACAGGTTGTCAGTCATCAGCGTACCGCGAAACCCCAAACATATCCCTTCCTAAACAGTACTTTGATCTGAATGTTGCCCAAATCCCTGGAAACAGGTAACTAAAAAAATATACCATTTGATTTAACAAGACTTGAATGATTATAGTTATGAAGCTGATTAACCCTTTCCTTACAGAAGGCACTAAATTGCTAGACAAAATGAAGCACACTGCCTTATACTGAGTGACAACTTTCTCCTTAATGAAACCATCATTTCTGGCAGATCACTTCAAATCCATTTTGGTTCCCCGGGACTTTCAAACAATGCATTTACCTCATGGTGAAAATTTGCCAGAAGAATGTTTTCCTTGCATCCATGAGATGCTGATGAGAATGGAGCATCCAGATCTCATCATACTGTGCAGTCCCAACAGAAAAACTGTCTCTTCAGCAGTATTAGATACTTTTTTTTTTTTTTTTTGCACCACTGAGATGAATGTAGTTAGTTTTTTTCTGTAAAAAGAAAACCTGAACTAACAGGTATCTTGTATGATGCATAAGATGTGCAGAGATCTGTGAATCTCTGTTATGACAATAAGCACTTCTTTCCATTTTTATTAATTTTTACCTGTTTTTGTAGACAATGAGTTTACTTTTTAGCTTCATTATAATATAGGCCAGTAAACAAGAGGGGTGTTTTTATGAGTTTGAGAGGCAAGAATACTGTCCTTTGACTTCCAGTCTCCTATAGAAGGACTTCAAATGAACATTGAGTCTGGGACAGTATAGCTCTTTATGACCACTTGCTCATTCTGACCAATTGCCTGGTAATGCCATCTTCACTGTTATTAAGGATTGAGTATGCATTTTGTTCACTCCTCCTGTGTTCAGTATTTTCTTCTGCAGCAGATGGTGGTGACTGTTCTGGAGAAACAGCTGGGCAGCACTGAGAAAGGAAAATGCCAGCAGTGAGAATTAAACTGTTGGCCCCCCAAAAAAACAGGTCTGAGCTACCAGAAGGCAACAGTCATTTGTGTTGGGAGAAGTCTTCCCCACCCTATTGCAGAACTCTGCTGGAGGGTGAGCAAAGCTGCTGACCTTGAAGCAACAGAAATGGAAGTGTTTTCACTTCATTTGTAAATCATTGTTTCTGGGGGTGCAGTGTTGAAGGCTGCAGTGATGTGTGCAGTGGAAAGATGTCACGGTACTTTTTGCTTCCCCTGGCCCAGAATCCCTTCAGTCTAACACAGTACACCAGGGATAGCTGACCACTTCTGGGACACAGCTCCTGTGTTGAAATGTACTCCCAGAATGGATAGTTGTGTGGGGCCTTGTGTAATGAGGAGCAAACCAGTCTGTCAGCTCAATGCTGCTTTCACTTCGGTGGCTTCTGCTTCCTTTCTTGGTCCATCAATGTGATGGCATGCAGCCTGAATCTGTTCCAGTCTTAGTTAAAGTTTACATGTTGTTTTTCTCCATCCCCTCCTAAAGTTTACAGGGAAAAACTTTGACTTACCTGACCAAGGTGACCCAAGAGCAGCTGGTTATGTTATCTTCCACCTACGTCAGTATGTGGATTGGTTGATGGAGAATGAATATGGGTAGTGTCGTGGCATCTGCACTAGGCTGATGTGAGGCTGTGATGTGCTAGCCCTGTCCTGTCACCACTAAGCCTTACTCCAGAGATGTGTTGCTACTCTATACTGCTTGTCTTCCAGAGTCCCAAGTAGTTGGCTCTAAAGCAATTACTAAAGTTATCATCTGACCATACCTAATGTTCCCCTGTCCATGACAGCATGAGGCTGTCAGCACTGTAAAAAATGAGAGAACCTTCCACTGGCCAGCTGTTTTGCAGCCTGTGAACACAGAGTCCAGATGTGTGAATTGTGACCTTTTTGGGATGAAGTTACAGAAGTTGGATAGATTTGCAGGAGCAATCTTGAGCTGGTATCAACAGCTAACTTTGGGTCAGGATGTGATTTGGAGACTAGTCCTGACCAGACTGGAGTAAAAGCAAACTACTAGTCATGAGTAACATAGTAAGTGCAGTATTAACTGGAATTGGGACATCTTTGGGTGCCATGTAACATAAAGCTAAGAATTTCTATTTAAAATCCCAGCACCTGAACAGATTCCCTCAAATGTTCCCTTTTCAGAATAAGAATTGTCCTGGTATTTCACTTGCTACAAAGCTGAGCTTTTCTAAAGAAGAGCAATACTTCATGCAGAAGAGATCTTTGAGAGAGCTCCTTGTGGGGCTGTGTTAGGTCTGTGTCCCTGCAACATGCCTAAGGGTGTCCTTTTATTTATTTATGACACATGTTTAGCATATATGTGTGTGAGTAAATCCCAGTTGCAGCACGAAGACTGCATTTCCTCAGAGCTACACTGGCTCTTTTTCTTCTGTTGTTTTGATCTGAGGCCTTTTGACAAATGTCTAAGTCTTGTCCCAGTCAGAAGCTATGACTTGCTTTGAGTCATCCTGTAGACAGCAGAATGCCTTGTGTCTCAGCGATGCATTCTGTCCCCCAAAAGCACATGAGGGACTCTTGCTGGTTAAGTAGTTCTGCTGGGCTCAGGGGAGTTCCCCGTGGAGTGGACTCTCCTCTGACAATGACCAAAATGAAATAAATCGCTCACTAGCAGGTGGCCAGACTAATCATTATTCAAAGCACTTGATGTACCATAATGTATGTATTTCTAATCTACCTTGGTTCAGCTGTATTTTATAAAATTGATGTACTAAACTATTTGAGAATAACTGCCTTGACTACTTGGAGAATCAAACTGTAATGTATATAGATACAAATAAAGTGACTAAAACATACTCGAGTCTGTTCTTGTTCTGAGTGGTGGAGCAGTTAGGTCTCATAGCATCCCCTTCTCTTGATCAGAGACTAAGCCATCTTCTTGCTCTGCAGCTCTGCTCTGTTGGAGGTTGCCAGCTTTGTGTGCAGTGCAAACCTGTCATCGCTCTCTACCTTGCGGCTCCTTTCTTCTGATGGAGTTAGGATGTCTGGGTCTCCAGGTCAGTGGCAGTAGAATGTGCAAATAACCTTGCACTTTTCCCACCTTCTCCCCAGCTGCTTTTCAACACACAGCTCCATGCAAGATAGGGAGCTAGTTTTGTCCAGCAGATGGTAGTGTTGCCATGGCTCAATTCTTACAAGAGGTAGACGTGTTCTTTGGGAAAAATCTCCAATAGTCTTCTCTTAAGTGGACTACAACTACCATGTTGATTTACACAATACTACTATTTAAAAAAAAAAAGGGGGGGAGAGGGATAGAGAAAAAAGTTGGGATTCATTGTCATCTATGCTGTAGAATCTCAATTTGAGTCCTATGGTATCCTACTGTGAAGATGTACATGCAACAAGGAGTGCTTCAGTTATAGCATGGAGGGTTTAAGTTGCTGCAGATAGTGTAACTTTGCACAAAAATTGGGGAAAGCCAGGCTATTCCTCATTTTTCCCTGTTTATAGGACACACCTGGGGAATCTGGCACATTAGAGATTCAAGGTCTAACTGTGCTAGACACTGATACTAGCCTAGTATTGTCACTAAAGTAACAACAGAACGGGAATCTAGGGTCTCCAAGCTCATGCTGTGGAGCCTTGGTTTGTTGTCACATCCAACAAACAAAAAAGCCCACCTCCTTTTTTGGTGAAGGGAAGTTTGTCTGTGTCTTTAAATACGTGCCTGGAAGTAGAGCCTGCTTCTCTAAGGATGACAGAACCAGGTTAGAAGAGAGGCTGGGGGCCTTTTTTGGTAACCCAGCAGGGTCAGAATGAACCCCGACATATGCATCCTGCTACAATGCCTTGTTCTGTAGCCCCTTCTGCCTTTCATGGCGTCAAAGTTCTACACTGTGTGATGTGTCTAAAGGGTAGTTAGTTTGAATGACGAAAACCAGTGCTGGAATATCCCTGGTTATGTATTATCATCATTTTACATACTGAGTCTAAACTTTGCTGAGCTCCAAGCAAGCAAGGACCCAGGCCTTGGGAGCAGCCCTGTGGAAAGTGACCTGGAGATTCTGGTGGACAGCAAGCTCAATATGAGTGAACAGTGTGCTGCAGCAGCAAAGGTTTACATCAACAAAAGCATCACCAGCAGACCTAAAGAACTCATTGTCCCACTCTACTCGGCACTTGACAGGCCACAACTGGAATACTGTGTTCGGTTTTGGTCCCTGCAAACAAGAAGATATGGACAGGCTGGCAAGGGTCCAGAGAAGGGCTGTCAAAGGACTGTGAATCCTGCCATACAAGGAAAGGCTGAAAGAATTTAGTTTGTTCAGCCTTGAGAAAAGAAAGCTTAGGGGAGACCTTATCACTGTGTTCCAGTATTTAAAGAGTGGCTACAAAGAAGATGGAGGCTTCCTTTTTAGGAGGAGTCAAGTGGGCGGTATTGGGTACAAGTTACTCCTGGGGAGATTCTGATTGCACAGAAGAGGGAGAATTTTCACAATGAGACCAATCAGTCATTGGAATAATCTCCCCAGGGAAGTGGTGGATTCTCCAGCATTGGACACTTAAGATTCAACTGGACAGTGTGTTGGGCCATCTTGTCTAGACCTTGCTTTTGCCAAGAAAAGTTGGCCCAGATGATTCCTGAGGTCTCTTCCAGCCAGGTACTCTGTGATTCTATGACAATTTCTTACATACCGTGAAGCTAGTGTTCTTGAGTGTTTCCCAAGGCAAGCAGAGTGAAAGCAGAGCTGTTAGCAGCCAGTCAACCGCTTAGTCCCTCCACATTTTTTTCCCTTCCTGCCTGTCTGTGTCATGTGTGGAGCTGCTTTCATTGCACCTCTTCTTCTGCAGGTATAGGTAGCTTCTCTGTTGGAGGCCTTGCTTTTAGATCTCTGTAGGTAAACTTGCGTTATCAGAATCTGCTGGCATTAGGTCTCTGGTCCTAATCTGAAGGCTAATCTAAGCCCAGTCTAAAGCCTACATAGCTAGGCCTTGCAGCGTTTGCAAGCTGTCCTCTGATGCTTTCCAGTTGTTTCTAGTTATATTAAGTAAACTAGTTCTCGAAAGAGGAAGAATGTGCTAGGTATACAGGAGCCATGTTGTGAGGAGCCCTGAGGAGAAAGAGTGGAGCTTTGGCAGTGAAAGATCATTTGCAGTCAATGCTCTTAGGATGACAGAACTGGCTGCATATGTAAGATCTCATTGCCATTCTGAAGGAGAGGTGTCAAGGCTTAGTAATTATAGCCTCACCTTTGAAGTGCTGAAGATGACTTGTGTGGGGGAAACAGCAAGCATGTAAAAAAGCAAGCATGTCAGTAGAAGAAGAATGCAAGATAAGAATATAAAAGCTGACTTATGCCAATTATCATATTAAAAAGTTATTCGTACAGGAGGGTGTGTTTTGGCTGCCAGAAACAGAAGAATCCTGCCTTGAGCTCTGAGGATCTTGTGGTGCTTCATCTCTGATGATGTCAAAGCGGTAAGAAAGAGGCACAAAACTGCACTGCTGAAGTTAAAAGCGAGAACCTCCAAAACAGGTAAGACTGTGCCTGTAGCTGAAGAAGTGAATTACAGAGAAATACTTGCTACCATTCCCTAGAAGTGTTTAGCCTTTGGTTACCTGCACAGGACCCCAGAATCACACTTTTGAGTGAAATTTCCTGGACTTTGTCTTTGAAATGGAACTTCATGTATTACAAGCTGTGATATCTTGGTGTTTGTGTTTGGCATAGGGACAAAATAATTTAAAGGTTTGCTGCAGTTAGGAAGTTCTTTTTGCTGAAAAGGTATGTGTGAGGAAAAACCCCACTGATTACTGTATAGTTACAGCAGATTTCAGAGAGTTTTGTTTTGCTTGTAAAATATAACGTGTCCTGAATCATCGCTGCCACCTGCTGGCACTCAAAAGTTTTATTTCAGCTTCCAGCTGGCTGTGTGTTTGCTTAAATTGCAATTATAAAAGCTGTAAGAGAAAACATGATCTTAGTGGCTGTTCTGTATTGTTTTCTGTGTGTCTAAATGTGCTGTGAATCTAGCTCTGAGGAGGTGGAGGACTGAAGTCCTGTAATAGCTGAGCGTGTACTTCAGTGAGGGCAGGTGTCTTTTCTGTCTGTTTTAACTGTGGTCAGTTAAAACATGATGGCTGTGTCCAGCTCCTTGTGGAAGAAAGGCTGTTTGGAATAAGGATCCTGGGCCTGTGGAATTTGCTTCCCAGTTTCCATCCAAAACAGCAAGAACAGAGTGGTGATCTCAGTGTGTCTGCACAAAACCAGTTTTGAGCCTTTTGTGAACACAGTACTCAGTGTGTTTTGTTAGGATTTCCACAGTGAAAATAAATTTTTAATTCCATATTACCTGCCTTATAGATATATTTCTATATGAACGTGTTTGTATAGGTATATTCTATAGTACATAGTAGTCAAATAGAGTATAGTGTTTGAATAGTGATTACTCTTGGCATAGGGGTGTCAGTTTGTGACTACTATAACTAATTTACTTGTTTAGTTTTGGGGGAAACCCTCTACTTTCTTCACAATGTTTCTCATTACTGTATGGCTAAGGCTGGCTTGAGGTTGTCTGTCAGGATAGTGGAGAGCTCTGTGTTCCTGTCTCGGAGCTCTTCCTTGCACTGGCCATGGCAATTCTACCCATCCTTGAATAGCATACCAAGCCCAGTAGCCCTAAAATCCAAATTAATGATAAATATTTTCAGAGCCAGTTTTTGTAGGCACTCTTATTTATATGCACAGAATATACAGCAAATGAAGGCTACTAAAGATAGCTCCAGAAAAAAAAATAGGCAATTGAGCTGTTTACTGTTCTTGACTCAGCCTTCCTCCTCTGTCTGTCATGCCGTAACCACCACGTGGGGAAGGGATGCAGCTGAGGAGCCAGCCCATGCTCACTTCTGGAGCCCTTGCTAACCTGTGCAGAAACAGGAGGCTGGAATCACTGCCCTGGTACACAGCTCCCACGTGGATCCCAGAGAGGGAATACTTAGCGACACAGGATGGGTTAAACCTGAGCGAGCAGTGAACCAAAGCAGTAACGGCAGCCTCCGTAAAAGATGCAGATAATTAATGATCAAAATACCAATGTCCACATTGAATTCTATAACAGGTGTGAGAATGACAATTACTGGCTTACACTGAGTGTACTCAGTGGCTTTCAGAAGATTAGGACAAATTGAGCAGTTAGAGATTGGTTGTCTTCTAAAACCCAGTGTGTTTAGGGAGGTAGGGGACCTACTTGTACCCAGTGGCTGATCTGGAGTTAATTCTGACTTTAAGGGTATGTATCCTGCAATTTAAGATGAAGCCAGCCTACAGTTTGCTCTCATATGGTGTTTAATGGTTTTGTCTCGCTGTCATTACACAAGGAAATTGTGCACTGAGATGCTATGTTATAAAATGAAGCGTTTATGTGTTTATGCACACAATATTTTTCTTTTTCTGCATAGGTAGGGAAAACTCTTTTCCCTGTGCATTCAGACGTTGATGTTGTAATATAATCCCACGTGGCCTGGTGGCCCACGCTGGTATTCACAAGAAGAAGGCTCTTCTGCTTTTCTGTAAGTATAAAAGCAATGAAAAAATATTTTGAGGAAGTAAGTCCAATAAATGTTTTCTTTAAGGAAAACTCGTATCTGTAAGTTCAGTGAAATTCTTGCCACTCATTTTATCACAAAGAAATTTGGACTCCTGATTTCAGAATGAAATCTGCATCTCTCATGTGTCCAAAATTTTAAAGGCATTTTGTTAAAAACCTATATGTATGCTATGGTAGGGTTTTTAGCCTGTTAAATCCCTGTGCTCTACCAATTATTTTGCAACAGGATAATATTCTAAGAAAAAGTTGTGCAGAATACCTACGGTTAAGACTCTTTCCTGCTATTTAAGATTGTAAGTAACACTTCTGCCCTTCTCTTTTCTGTTCCGTTTAGTGTGATGTCCCTTTATTCTCAGTTAAACATATGTAGGTACAAAGTCCTGTAGAAATCTGGTCTTTTCTGTATAGTGCACATACTTGGCTCTTAGCCTGCAGGCGCCTTCAGAAGGGAAAGGTGAAAAGGGGACAACGTGCCACCCTGTCTTAGTTGAACTGAGTGTGTGGAACGCCACATCCTACAGGGAGTTACCCCATCTTGTGTGGTGCCTGAAGCACAAAGACCTTTGTTATCACAGCTGGGCCTTACTGTAACAGCAGTGGCTGTGGAGCAGCAGCCACTCTCTGCAGCTGCCCGAGAGCCTGCTCCAGCAGAACAGGAGGCACTGCCAGGACATCAGCTGGTACCTCTGGGCTCTCGTGGCTGGCTGGGCACACAGCAACTTCTTGCCTCAAGCCTGAGCAGAAAAATTGTGTGCTATAAACACGGCTCACGCACTCTAGTATATAACTGGAATAACAAAGTCATGCAAGACATAATGATCCAATGATTAAAGGCAGGATAATGAAGTAAACGTAATTACTGAAAAGAGCATTGAATTACAGTTGCAGAGACAGGCTGGGAATACAGTAACCTTTCTCCGTTGTTTACACAGGATGCTTTTCTAATGCAGCCTCAGCAAAAATGAAACACGTAGTATCTTGGACGTGGGCTTCGGCTACTGAACCAGCTGAAGTTAAATGGCTTCTGATGAAAAAGTTAAATATCTAGGATGGCACAACTGGAATTGCTTAATGTAAACATACTCATGTTGCAAGAGGAATAAAACGTTCTCTTTTTCTACCAGGATTATAAAGACTATCTGAAACACATACCATGGGGAGAAGATTCTTTTCTGGAAACTTCAGGTCAGCTGTATGAATTTCTATTGGTTGAAATGATCTGTAATCAATTCTGGTTAAGGTGTTCTTGTTAATGTGTCTGGTACTCGGCAAGGATGGAAAACAGTTAAGTTCATTCTTCGTGTGGCTCCTATGGTAGCCTATAATAAGCAGAAATTATATCTACTTCATGTAATTTTGAGCTGCCTTATGAAAAAAACAATATTCTGCTTTCTGTCCCTTAAGGCCTAGAAAACAGAGAACCTCTTTAAGGCAGTATTTCCCATTCCAGCTCTGTTGTATAGTAAGAATTCACCAGAACTAACTTGATTTACAGTATATCGTACTCTAAAAAAACCCCACCCCTAATTATTCCAGCTCTTGAATATTTTTTGAAACACTGACTTTTAATAAGGTAGGTGTTTTCTTACAAGATGTGTTAGCTTGTGAAGAATACATGCCAAATATTAACAGATGTGACTGTTGTAGTCTTAGTCAATAAATAGCCCGCAGAATATACTGGTCATATACATTCATTTAGAAAACATTCTTTATGCACAACTACCTGTCATTTCTGTTGGCAGTGAGTAACTCATAGAGAAGGCTATTAGAGCTTAGAAAATTAGCAGTACAAGGAGGAGCCTCTTTAATGTTGGGGGTAAGTACTTAATATCACATTGATGATTTACCTTTAACTGTTTGTTATCCAAAGTGTGGTAGCTAACATTATAGATGGAACCAAAAATCAGTAATGAGTTCTAGCATAGAGAGGAGACCAAGGTTGAAAGTATTTGGACTTGGAATGTCACTGTTTTCAGATGCAAAAGTTTCAGTAAATGAAATACGTTTTTTGTGCGTTCCTGCTGGAAACTTGAAATATTAAAACATTTTAAGTCCTTTTATAATCTAATAAAAATACATGGAGCTTCCGCAACTAACTAAACCTCAAGCACACCCATGAATGGAAAAAAATCAAACTTGCCAAGTTTAATCAAAATGTGATCTTTCCAACTGCAGACCATGTAAAACCAATACATTGCTGAAACTTTTGTTATATTTTCCCTATTCTATTTTTATGCCTTTTAGCAGCAGAAGTAATAGGAGCTAAATGTGTGGGGGTCAGATGATGAGAGTAAAATTGAAGTTTTCTCTTGGGAGGATAGAGGGGGACTAAGGTAGGGAATGGTGGAACATTATTTAAAATTGGAGAACTCATTCATGTACCATTTCAGATTCATCTTTCAATAGGTCTAGTGCTCTAGTGGATATGTGAATTTGCAAGTTTTTCTTTTAAGCTATTAAGTGAACTTTAAATATCAAAACAGATACTAAAATGTGACTGTAATTTGTTTTGAACTATGTTTGGTGTTTTGGCATTGGGGTTGGGGGAGTATATTCCAAAACATTTGTTGACTACTACATTCATCATTGCATTTTGAGAAAAAATTTTATTATTCTGGGTGGATTTTGTGGTGGTTAAATGTATATGCAAAAACTGACCAAAATAGAGTTTTTATTAGTCACAAAAATACCAAAATTCTCATTTTTGACTGTGACTGAGTTTGAAGTTTGATTTGGATGTGCCAAGGTCTACTTTAGTAAATAATATACACAATACATTCTCTTCTGTCTCAGATTAATATACTGCAAAGCAAGAATGGCAACCCTGAACAGAGGGGAAGAAGGATTTGAATGTCTCAAACTTACTAGAATCTCTTCCTTTTATTTCTTGCTGCCTTCTTTGTAAAATAAATTACTTGCAGATAGCAACGTATTTACAAATTTACAATAGTCACACTAGAGTGACTCATTACGCCAAACCTAAATAAATGGAGAGCAGGGAGAAAAGTATCTGACAAGTTCTCAGCAGCATTTTATTGAAAACATGAAACATTTCAATGTTGAACACCTAAATGCAACAGACATTGTGCTGTCGTCTTTGTCTATTGAGAAGCTATGAAAAATATTACTCTACAGAGTGGGAATTCTATTAAGATGTACGAGGAGACATTGCAATGTACAGTGTTCATTATTAAATTAAAAAAAAGGCACTTTCTATCCTGCTTGCCTAAAGATGATATAAAAAACAAACAAACAAAACCCCCAAAACATTTCTGCAGAGAAAGGAAAAGTGGTAATACCAAAAGAGTTTAAATATGCCCACAGAATACATTCATATTAAAAAAGACAATAATAAAGTTATGATCTAATAATGTAGAGCAGAGGCTTCTATGGCATAACTTAAATTTTGAAAGTCAATGAAACACTGAGTTTGAAGTCTTTGATATTTTTTTTTCTTTTTGGAATATTTAAAAAAGAAAAATCAAACCAAACAACCAAAGAAACTCCACAAAGTTCTATTCATCCAGGCCACCACCAGTGCCACAATACAGTAATCCAATCAAGGGCAGGAGCAATGTAACTCAATAAACCTATCCTCCTACCAGTTCTGGATTTTATTTCTTAGCAATTGGCTAGAGAGTAATGTGACCCCAAAGAAGAAGAGTCATCAGGTAAAACTGTTTGTCTTTCAAATAGACAATCCCTCCTTGTGTTTCTGCATTGCAGAGTGGTTTGAGTGCATATTCAGCCACAGGCTGAGTGCCACATTCAAAAAGTGTTTGAAAAGAGACAGAAAAATACAAGGAACTAGTAAATGGGTAGGCAAAAGTGATACAGTCCACGTTTCTGGTCAACTCCAATGTTTAACTAGCAAGAAGGTAGTTGGTATATCAGAAGAGGGACATGCAGAACTCATTTGCAGAAACACTGAATGCCTCCACCAAAACGCTTCCATCTCCCCACAGTTTAAACAGAATTCATCCAGTCACATACGCCCATGAAAACTAGTTTTCATTTCTTTTGTCCTGTCATGAACGTGATCAGCCTTATTTTTACTCGTGGTGTCTTCTATATTCACAGCTTCGGAATATTTTGAATCCTGTGTACCTCCAGTACCAGTTAGAGTTCATCCTAGTGACAAGAAAAAAAACCAATTAAGTTATTCTGAAAGCACAAATCAAGATTACTGGTTGGTTTGTTTTTTCCTTCTGGATAAGTGTTTCTTAAATAGTATTCAGAGCGGTACCTAACAGCTGTGTTTTAATATCTTCTTTCCAAGTTAAAACCTCAATCCCAATCTTGTACTAGATCAGCCTCTGTGATTCGGTGCCTGCTTCCTAAATCCAGTCTAAGGATTACACTTCCAGGCACAGCACATCTCCACCATCTATCTTTTAACACAGCTGTCCCATGAACATCTATAAATTCTGCTAACTCTTCCCATAACTGATGCTGCTGCTGCAGTGTTCTTTGCAACATCTGTGGATACCGAGAACCAACTCTGAATAAATACCAGTAAGCAAAAGAAGACTGGAAGTAAAATGCATCTGGTACGGCAATGCATGAAGATACGGCATTTAATATTTCACAAAGAGCAAATACTAACATAATTTTAAAGGGCTATTCTTTACAATAATGTCTTTTGCAAAAGGCCCCCAAATAAGTATATTTACCTTATTTCTAGATTTTTTTCTTTTTCCTTTATTTTGAATTGCTTCTAGTTTTTCATTCAAAAGGTCTGCAATACCTTTTGCATCTCTGCTGTCTATATATTCACCAAGAACACTTTTCTGGGGAAAAAAAAAAATAAAATTGTGTAACATATTACTCATGCTCAAGAGGAATGCAGGGACAAAGACAATGGTTCTGGGAGATTGATTTACGATTCATACACAGTTTTGCATCCATTTAACTAATGCTAATTGTCTTTATAGTAAGAACCACTCTTAGCTGCTACTTTCCAAAATTTCAACTACACAAATTTTGTCTTGATCCTTAAAGAAACCTAAAATAATTGTAATTTTCTCACATTTATTCTTATGCAGCTAAGTAACCTACATCTAAGTAATCTTTGTAATCTATACTCACGACGTCGGTCGCTGCTTTTGAGACCTGAAAAGGCTTTACTCTTTACCACAGAAAAGTCTCATTGAATTTGGTGGGATTGTGTGAGCAAGGATTTCTAGAACTTCCCATAAGAGATTCAGTTAAAAAAAGAAAAAGAAAGTATAATTAAAATAACTGACTTAACTATTAGAATACATCGAATACTTTCTCTTCAGCATTAATATATATAAAAAGATGACTACAGTATTATTGAAGCTTAATAATTTTACAAAAATAAAGGCAATTTCCTAGAACCATCTGAAAACTTAATTTTTAAAAATTTATTACTACTAATCTGTTAGTAGGAAATGTTAATTTCAACAAAGAGTCACATTGATAATTGAAATGGTTTGATAAGGTTTGGTTTTGAGATAGAAATAAATATTTTCAATCAGTTTTGATTAGAATACATAATTTAAGTCAAAATTATAATGAAGTGCTATGATTACACTGAGAGAATATTCCTCCTTAGCCAAAATGAAGTTGCCCTCATTTCACATAGAGAGACTTTGCTTGGTTTTGGCAGCTGGTGGTGGAATTGGTAAAGATTGAAAAACATTTTGTCACATGAGACCTCTGCAAAATTAAACCCTGGTTCTGCCTAAGTGCACATTTTATTTACTGTTTTATTAATTTACAATTTATTATTTTTCAAAATGACATTATTGCTTAAAATAGTAGGACAATGATATAGTATTACTGAAATTGATTATGGTATCTGCTGAATATCTAAATAATGTACTTCCATGTGTTGCAGAAATAGTCTCTGAAGTCTTAATGTGAAATAAAAATGATCTAGTAATGAAACCTGTACACATGGGAGACACTTTACCTTTGCTCCTTGGTAGGGGTAAAACTTAACCGTAGGGTAGGCTCTGATATCAGCAGTTTGGCAGGTCTGAGCATACGCCTGACAGTCTACTTTTCCAGCTTTAACTTTCCCTTTAACGGTCTGGAAAGAAACGTTTATTAGAAACAAACTTTGAGTTTCCACGTAAGCAAATACCTTGAATAAGCCAGCAGCCCAGCTTCAAGTAAATGAAATACATTGCTCAAGCCTTTTAAATATCTCAGAGTAGTGGTGTGCTTGCTGCTCAGACTGTCCACCTTGTAACAGAAGTCACTGCACATTCAGCAGAGCACTTCTACTTGAACTCAGGGCAAAGCACGTGTCACAGTTCCAAAGGTCACCCCATCAGAAGCTGAAATGTGTCTCAAAAGGGGTGGGGTGGAGTGTGGGGGTCTGTGGGTACTGTCTCTTGTACGAGTGTACTCACTGAGAAGTGGGACCTAAAAGTGAGGACTTTCAATGAGAAGGAAGATCCTTCTGAGTATGCAATGTTTGGATGACTGCTAAGAAATAAAGCTCTGATGATTTATATTTTAACCATTATGAACATATCAATCCGCTAATACAGTTAAAAACCCACCCTTGCAAGGATCTCAAATTCTGGAGCAAAATTTTGGCAAGGTCCACACCAAGGAGCATAAAAATCGATGACCCAGTGATCTTTTCCATTCAGAACTTTTTCTGTGAAACTCTGAGGAGTCAGGTCTACAGATACTTGAGGTAAATATCTGCAGAAAGCAAGAATAACTGTAATAATCCATTGAAAACTTTAAACATATCCACATTCCATTTAAGCACAAAAAAAACTTCTGAAACTGAGAAGATTAGTAGTCTGAAATCCTTGCTTAAACTTTGTACTCTAAGAGAATCATTTCTAAAAAGTGGTAGAAAAAAATAACAATATAGTCTTCAGCAAATGCGTGGGCAGTAAGGAGTAAGCTATTTCTCCACATGTTAAAAGCTTGAGTTAAAAGATGTGGAAACGTTAACATCTTAAATTAAGCAGTACATATACCTGTTTCTAATTCTTCATTTACACAGCATTTAAATACAGACTTCTCCTAGCAAGCAAACTAAAACGTGTGGCTTGTGAACAAAGTTTAATGCAGGAACTTACCCCAGTGCCCAGCCTCTCAGTGAGTATGAATCTCTGTGCCATCCATTGTAGCTACTATAAAAAGATTAAAAGAAAACAAAAATCCAGTTGCAGAGTGATTTGATTTACATTTGAAATAAAACACTCTGTAGAGTGGAAATGATGAAATAATGAACTTAAATGCATATGTTTTGTGATGTATTTCTACCTTGCTTTCAAATCTGAATAGTCTCCTTAATACAATTCAAAGATACAGAATTAAGGACTAGAAGAAAAGAAAGAGAAAAAAATTCTACATCAAGAGAGTAAGAAACTTGATTTGGAGCACAGAAGCTTTGAGAACTAGGACTATTTTGAATGAAGGATCTTTGATAATAACTGCAGATAAAAGTGCAGACTCTAAGAAACAATATATTTTCTAATTGATGTTCATTCATTACCAAAACCAATTATGAATTATGTAAGTTTCCTTCAGTTTGACAGTAGAAAAGCCAGGCATACTGGTGACTTGGACAAGAATTTATTATTTGGACTTCCAGGGCACTGCTTAGTTTTGAAATTCTGGAGACAGGTTAGAAAACAAGATTAATTCAGGATTCTTATCTACAACTTTATAAAAAGTATTTTTCAATAGAGTTACCTGGTCAAAATCTGACTTGATAGCTTTTGGTGATCTTTATTTTAAGAAACAAATTTCTATATTTTTGCAGGAAATAGCTGATTCATGATTAGGAATTTGGCATTTTACAGTCATGTTCACCAACTTGGTTGTTTTCAACAAGAACAAAAAATAATTAGCTTTTAATCTAGAAGAACTGAATAAAAGCAAGCGGTCCAATGATGAAAGCTACTATTAGTGCCTCTTCATCGTAGTGTACAATTTTTATCTGTCAGCATTTAATAGAACTTTTCAATTTGTAAAATAATGAAGCAACACATCTGCTATCTCAGACAGTTATCTATCTATCTATTTAAATATGCAAGTGCTTCCTTAAATCCCTGGATCTTCAAACAGTATTGTGAAAAGGAGGGGACAGGCTGTTTTGTTTTTGCCAGATTTCACTTCCCATGTAATTTTTTTTGTTGTTTTGTTAATGATTAATGTTTCCATGCTAATGATACAATGAACGGAACAAGTCAATATAGTACAGGAAATTTTTGCAATGGTGCTAACAGACTGTTGGCAGGGAGGATGATCAGATGGCTACATCACTCTGTTATCTAAAGATAAAGCTACAAGCCAATACTATTAGGCCTAATAGTATTTTTATATTTTTAAATCATCTACTTTAACAGGCAATTAAGGTTAGAAAACTGGCAATCGATAAAGAACAAGAAATAAAAGTGAAGATTCAGTTCAAATTACTGAAGTTAAATGGCAAAATAAAATGACACTAGTTTGAAGTAACAAAGTCAGTAACATCTAGGACAGTAATATCGTAACAGCCTATTTTAATAGTGGTGATGAACCTTTTCTACATAGCAGGAGATGTATATTCATATTGTTCCACATCCTCTAACATTTCCCAAATGGTAGTAAACTACTTACTAATATTGATGAGCTGTGTTTGATTTTTGAGGAAAGAGTCTTATTTCAGGATATCCCCGAACACTTTCTTGGTGACAGAAAGAATAATATTTTTGACAATCCACGCTACCCACACTGATTAATCCATTTAACATCTGAAAAAAAAAAAAAAAAGAAGAAAATCTACATTCAAATATGCTTAAACAGTAATACTACATTTTCAGTAACACTTTAAGTCTTAATCACTTAGAATTATGATAACCTTGGTTTGTTTTCCCCAACTTTCTTCTTTCCTGTAAATGGGTCCCTGTTATGTAATGGGAGCCAGCCACCCACATACATTCCCATCTTGCACGTATATTATAATATAAACTGCCAGCACGTGTCGCACGAGGCACCCACCTTGCCCCAAAGGCACATATCTGAGTGGTTATTTAGTATAAGGATTAGCATATTATGATGTTTCCTATCACAGGCTCATTAATTATGACAGATGCCGGTGCTGCACAAATGGCTACCAGTTGCCCAGTTGGCCTGTGTCATGAACACACTCTATTTGTTGCAAAAGCCCAAAACCACCTGGCACAGGCAGGGAAGCTGATGATTACTGGGTGTGTACTGTAGACCTAACAATACTTCACAGACATTTGACCAGAACACAGAACCCTGGATAGAACTCCTAATCTACGTGAGCTCTAAATGTTTCCAAAGCCCAATTTTTTTTCTCCCCCAAATTTCTAGTTCAAATTCCTGGAAACCTGTCGAGGAAAACGCAGATAGTTGTCAGTAACCTCTTCAAATGAGAAAACACTGAAATAGCCTTGCAAAACAAAAATACCCTCCCCAATCTCAACTTCCATGCTGAAGTATGTGTAATTCAGTTGACAATCATGTTTCTACTTTAAGTGAAGAAAACAAGATCTCATAAAAAAAAATCTTCCTAATATAAAAAAATAATTAGGTGCATAAGATCAAACTTCTTTAATCTTAAATTCAAGTCAGAGTTTTCTTCAAGGTCTAAGTACTATCTTTAAGGTGGCTAATGATCGTAAAGAAAACTGAGAACAAAGTGGCAAATTATTTTAACTAATTCTTATCTAATTTATGGGTAGATCCTTTTTTTGTATTTTGTAAATGCAGAGCTGTTGTCTATATAAAGCACTAAGCATCAAGGAAAGTTATTTTTACTCCAAGGTTTCTTAGATTTTGGAAAACACATTTGTATCAACAGGAAAAACTGGATTACAGTATCAATGCACTGAACCTGTAAAAAAAGAAAATCTTTGCCTTTGAAACAATATAACAGGAATTCTGCCTGTTTTGCCCACAATATTAATCACAACACTTTCTCAGCTGACATCTCTATGAGAGCATCTCAATAATTCCACAGAACAGGATACAAAAACAGAAAAATAAAATATATCTTTTTGAAGAGATCTTTTTGGGAGATCTAAAAGCAGCCTTCCAGTACCTGAGGAGGGCCTACAGGAAGGCTGGAGACAGTCTGTTTACAAAGGCTGGCAACGACAGAACAAGGGCTAATGGGTATAAACTGGAGAAGAGCGGATTTAGATTAGACATTAGGAACAAGTTCTTTCCAATGNNCCAGGGAGGTGGTTGAGGCCCCTTCTCTGGAGACATTCAAGGTGAAGCTCGATGAGGCCCTGGGCAACCTGGTCTAGTTGGGGGTGTCCCTGAGACTGCAGGGGGGGTCGGACTAGATGACCTTTGAAGGTCCCTTCCAGCCCAGATGATTCTATGATTCTATGAATGTCATTTACCCTGGCCATTTTTTTCCATTCTGGCATTAAAGCCTGACACGGTCCGCACCACGGAGCGTAGAAGTCAACCATCCAGATTTCTTCTCGTTTTCGTCTCTGAACTAATTCAACGAATGTCTCTGGTGTTAGGGAAACCACCGATGGATTCCTAAGATCCTAAAGCAAAGACAGTTTATAGACATATACTTTGCAACAATGAGTCATCCCCTATCTAGTGCCATCACATACAAACAGACTGTACCAAATTCTGAGAATGTCCCTCTTTCAGTGAAATTTGCTTGCTGCTGTGGAAGACTCCACACCACCAAAAGGCCTGGAAGCATCAGAAGTCATCCCTTCAACCTAACAATCATGTGCCTCATTTGCTGAGAAGAGCTATCCAAACCACACAGCCAGATTGCAAAAGAGAGGTTTTCTGGTTTTCTGCCTCTTCTCCACGAAGGGAGGCAAAAGGCAAAAAAATTCAGCATACCTGGCAGTTACAGGCACCAGAACTCTGGTGGCAACAAGGAGAAGTACCAGTGATTTGCACTTTTGTGAGTTAAGAAAGTTCTAGAAACTGCTGAGAAACACGGTCGGCAGCAAGGTAACTGACAAAAATGCGAACCTCCTCCTGTGTCAAGGTGCATAGGTGAGGCATTTTCACCTTAATATTACAGCACTTCATGCTTTTAATTCCTTTATCATCTCTCTGAGATAGACATAATTACTGTTACTTTTCAGATCGGAAAGGATTTTAAGTTATTTGTTAATGATCTTAAAGAAATTACTTGACAGAGTAGGGAAATTAATCCACCAGGTGTCAAGTCCCTGACTGACAATTGCCGGATTACTTACTTGCCCAAACTTTTTGCACTCTTTATCTTACTAGTCTAATTGTTAGAATCTTCCAACTAAAAAGCATGTTTGTGGACGGGCTGAGTACAGAGCAGGACTGGAACAAGTATTTTGATCACTGCTTATAAATAGTTAAAGGGAGGTGTCAGGAGGACAAGGCTGGTCTTTTCTCAGTGGTGCCCAATGGCAGGACAAGAGGGAATGGGCACAAACTTGAGTATAAGAAGTTCCACCTAAACATGAGGAGGAACTTCTTTACTGTGAGAGTGGTAGAGCCCTGGAACAGGCTGCCCAGAGAGGTGNNGAGACATTCAAAACCCGCCTGGACAAGTTCCTGGGCAACCTGCTCTAGGTAGACCAGCTCCGGTGGGGAGGTTGGACTAAATGATCTCCAGAGGTCCCTTCCAACCCCATATGATTCTATGATTATAATTTACATACCTCTATAAACTCCAAGATCTGCTCAGCAGAGTGATGTCCTTCATATTCATGAACATCAGACTGGTTGAACACAACTGTTGTTGGATAAGCTCGAATGTTATGCTAACAAAACAGACAATAAGAAATTGCAAGGAATTATTAGGTTTCTTGTACTTTCTTTTAACTGACGTCAATACTGGTGGCTCACAGCTGCTAATCTATCCAGTTTATACAGCACCACATGCAGATGAGAGCTGGCAACCATTATAAACCAGTATACAGAAAAGATGCCAATTGTATTCAGAGATGACATAGTTTGTTGTGAATTTAAGAACCTGCCAGTGAGAATCTAAAAAATACTTAGTGAGTGATTCTACCTTCTAAAAAATATTTTACCTTTCTAAAGGTAATATTCTACCTTTTAAAAGTACATCAGTTCTTTTGCCGTGCTTCACAAATAAAGGAATTCATCCACAGGTCTTCTAAACCTTAACTTTAAAGCTATTCCTAGTATTCAGGTGAACACACTTGTACTGTATGAATAATTGTTTACTACTGAACACAGATGCTTCCATGATTTGAATTCCTCAGTGTGTAAGAGCATCCAAATAAAACTTCAAAAGCTTGTTCTTTTTTGCGCATTTTTCATGTATTCTAAGAGATTCACATTTAAAGATAAAAACATTCTAATGTGAAAAAGCACCTGTGAACAATAAAATGTGCAGTTACAGGGAGGTTGTCAAAAATGTAGTATTTTCTGGAATTCAGGAAAAGTAATGTCAATAACTTCTACTGCGATAAATTAATCGCAGTAGATTAATTAAGATTAATTAAAAGTTAAGCAAGTTTAAACATGGAAAACTAGGCGAGATTTTTTTTTCTTCCATTAAAAAAAAATTCCCCCAAAAAATTTAAAAAAAAAATTGTTTTCTTTCTTCCATTACTATATCTTTAAATAAGTGTAAACTGATCAGTAATAAACTTTCTTTTACTTTTAAACTGAACCTGCACTTCTTAAGTGCTATGAAACAAAAAGCAAAGTCAGTTAGGGTGAACTGAATTAAAGTGGTTTTGCAGGTATCTTCAAAAAGTGTTATATCAATATAAAATTTGTATTTTAAAAATGTTTTACTTTTTTTTTTAATTCTCCTATGTGAAGAACAAAAAGAATGTATGTATTTATATAGATGCTAGAAAAAAAAGGGTTTGGGTCTGCTTTAATTTTTTTTTTCTCTTAAAAAACACCGAGGAATTATTAAATTCTGACATTTCCAATAACAGTATGAAATCAGAGCAAAATGGACCTGCATTTTGCATTAACACATTATCTGTACTGGTTAAATAGTTTGCTTCTTTGAAAATAATTATGATACAAGTGTCCTGTTTGGTTTACTACCCTTTAAGTAGGTAATATTAAAAGAACAAGCATTGTCTGCCCCCAGCCCTCTACCTCCAGCTCGGAGAAAATAAAATTATTTGAAAGGTTTTTTTGTTTGTTTGTTTTTTTCAGTTCCTGCAGCTTACCATGTTGCAAAGCCCTTCGTGGACAGTACAGTCTAGCGTTCCAAATTTAAGCTGCCCATAAAGATGTTTTGATGCTTTTCTCAGCTCCGGTAACAAAGCCCGACAAGGAGGACACCACTAGGAAACAAAACGCCAGTCAGCACAATTGCTTTCCCTGCAGTTGGCTCTCAGCAGGATGTAAGCTGTTTGAGATGAATAACATCCTGCTTTGACAACAGACTCCACGAAATACAAACCCCACACAGTCTAGGAACTTGTGCTGCCAAGGAATGAGAGATTACAGTACCATCTCATGGTGCTGCTCAAGGACACTTTCAAGATACTGCTAGTTTTTTGTTACATAGTTACAGATTTCAGAAGAAGGGAAATACAGATATTAAATACTTACCGGTGCAAAGAAATCCACAAGCCATGGCTCCTTTTCTTTGTCTGGAAAATTCTGAGGTCCCAGTGTGATAACATGAGAGTTGACACTTTCTTTGGCAAATGCAACAATGTCATACAAGATCTTCTTTCCTTCAAAGAACAACACAGAAAGAAACTTTATATTTCTCTATGAGAGATCTCATTAAAAACCTCAGTGATAGCAACAGGAGTCCTTCAGTTCCTTGGACTGATCTGTAAACGTGGCATGCTTCAATAAATTGAACAGGTACTAGTTTGCTTTTTCTCAGGAAGACAATGTTGAACTATCCAAAACTATATAAGGTAGGACATACTCTAGTGATAGTTGGTATTTGGCTAAATATTAAACTGGATATTTACTTAGTATTAGCCAAAAAACTTCATGTTTGGGCCAAACAAAATGAATGGGTTTTTTTTGTTATTGGAGTACTGGTTGTTTTATCATCTCACTAGTGTTTGTTGGAATTAAAAAAAAAGTTACTATTTAGATATGCTTGCCTTGTCAAAGGAATTGATGAAGTAAAGACTTCAAGCAAAATAAATGATGTTGGTAAATCCCAGCTTTTGAAGTGTAACTGAAGTTCTTGCTGGCACAGCTCTGGTGGGCAAAGAGCAAGAGCAAGTCTCTTCATACCTTTCATGTACCTATTTGCCAGCAGAGATGAGAGTTTATGTATTGAAATGAACTGAGAATAAGAACTCCAAGTTAATTAAATCTGAAGTCACTGAGCAATGACTTAAGATTTATCACTGTTCTTAGACTTATAAACTCCTGAAGCCCTTCAACACAGCATATAAAAAAGCCTGATTTTTTTGAGTATTATATTGTTATAAATACTAGAGTGAGATGGCTATTGGCAAACATTCTAGATGCCATCTATTTCATAAATGGCAAACCAAACCATCCAGAAAAGAATGTATGGACTGTAGTCCAATGTATTTCTCCTTACACTAACCTGTGCCATTATAAAAAAATCTAAAAATGCTGTATGTGTATGACTCTTGGCTTCTCTGCAGTAGTAGAAATTTTAGAGGCTTTTTCCCAGCCACAACCATTAGATGCATTTCCTCCTTAGAAAATTACTCATATCCAAGTGGTCAAAAACTTTTCTCCTTTCCCTTTATTATGTTACTGAGTTTCTGAATGAATTCTAGCAAGCTGTTTCTAATACTTTAGAGGCTCAAAAAAGAGAATATCATCTTGCATAATTGTCTTGTGCTGCATTCTGGATAAAGCTACACTTATTGCCCAAGCTACAGTTTTGCTTCAGGCTCCCTTTTTCTTCAACTGGCATTTCTGAATCCTTTCAGTGATACAGAAAGAGAGTAACAAAGCTCCAACCTTTCCTGGAAGGAAATGGCTACTTTAGAAATGAAAGTAAGTGGTAAAAGTCTCACTTTTCAAGATTTTCTGGAATAGAAGTCAACAAAACATGGAATTAGTTTTAGTGCAGTGACACATGAAACCAAATCCAAGTTTCTGGAGTTTGCAGCACTGTGTAACTAGCTTGTTAAGCCTCTATGAAGGGTGTGCCTTACAGCATTCTCTAGCTATTCCACCTAAAGCTGAAGCAGTCCTGATCAACTTCAGAGATTTAATTTGTATGTAATTATGTAAATTGCATTGAAATAGAGAGAATAGTAAAGACAAAGTACATCTCTTGGCATCTGCTGACAGCTTGCCCAGAAAAAAAAAAAAAAAGAAAAAAAAAGAGAGAGAAATAAATCAAAGGAAATTATAAGTTTGTGCGAGGCTACAGTAAGGTCAGAGGAAAAATAGCAAATACTAAAATTACTAAACTGTTCCTTGGAAAAACAAATGCAGTTTGCCAAAGATGGTGTCCTCTCAAAGTGATTACGCAATGATTTAAACTTGCCAAAGTTTCCCTTACCATGATGAATTTCATAATCTCCAGTTCCTTTTCCTTTGAAGACTGCTAAAGAAGGCTGATAGACATACAGTTTGTTGCAGATGGTTGGTGAGGACAGACAGTCAAACTTCCCAACCTATTTAACAGACAGCGCCATTTTAATTAAGGCATCCAAACATACATCAGTTAATGTATTTTGAAAGGCAATAAGAGTTCGGAGAGATTCATTAAAAAAGGATAAATATGGAGAAGTTGTTGCCTTTTAAAAACAGAGATCTTAAAACATTCTTGTAACTACAATGTTCAAGGAAAATTGCTAGCACAGCTTTACTGGGTCGTTAGATAATTTTAAATTTTAAGGCCAAAACAGGGAATGAAACGTTAAAGAATCCTCTTTTTCTGCTCCCCTCTCCAAACAAAACAGCAAGTAAGCAAAAAGACATCTAAAACATATGTGACATTAAAGTTCTTCTAGTCAATGCAACATTTTTTTAAAAAAAATACATACCTTTTAGAATAACACAATATGTATGTCTTTAGCACAAAGTTTAAATTAGTTTCCTTTTATTAAGGAAGTTTTCGAGATAATTATAGGGTTTTCTGAGCATAATAGAATCATGGAATTATTGGAGTTGGAAGGAACCTTCTAGAGATCATCTAGTCCAACTCCCCTAGTAAAGCAGGATTGCCTATAGCAATAAAATTAAATTATGTGATTAATTAATTAAAACACAGTTTCTCATACATCAATTTGATGTTGAAGTGTTAACTTTTAATTGTTAACTGAATGGGATCTGCAGCAATATTTCCCATGAGAGAGAATATTTAAAAGATAATCTTTCTTAACTACTTTTAAACTATTCAAAGTGTATAAGAAACTTCATTGTTTGCTTTAAATTAAAAACTTTACTACAGATCTACCATATGACAGCGTATCTCTTTCAGTACCAGGTAGCAGGTGGTAGTAACAGCTATTAATAATGAAATATACTGACTTGTTCTCTGAATGTAAATGGTATTTAACACTAGATGAGTGAGCAGTCTTACCTGAATATGTTCATCTTTAAGTAAAAATTTAAGTTTCTTAAATTCCTGTACATTTGATTTATCACTGTCTCCAAACTGGAAGAATAGCAGCCATCTGTGGTGAGCCAGACGGTCCTTTGAACAAAGAGAAAAAAGCCACCAATCCACAACGTTAAGAGAGGAAAAAAAGTATTATTCCCAGCTTGAACCAATTTGTAAATTCCTTTCATTTTTTATAAATGAAATGCCCAATTATTCATCTGATCTCTAAATGACTTCCTCCACTCAACAAATCCTTTCATGTTGTCCTTCCAGTAAACTGCATTTTACTGCATCATAAGCAGAAAAGAGGAAAAAAAATCTGAAAAGCTGGAGACATGCTGACCTCTATGCTTTTTGTTCCCATGTGATTGTAGATCAAATGCTAAGTGCTACTACTTTTAATTTCAGTTCATACATATTATGGATTATACATCTTGTTTTCTTTTTTACATTACTGGCCAAATAGATTTAGAATAAAATTCTCTA
Organism: Scolopax mira; assembly: GCA_004320125.1. NCBI lineage: Eukaryota > Metazoa > Chordata > Aves > Charadriiformes > Scolopacidae > Scolopax > Scolopax mira. The sequence goes on along the minus strand of BJBW01001547.1, from coordinate 39,314 downwards.
CAATATAGTTGATTAAAAAAATAACTTGGAAATTACAGTTGTAGAGTGAGTTGCAACAGCAATTTCTGTGGTTTTGTATTTTCCCATTAAACACGTGCTTAGCATGTTTAGCTGAAAAACAAAATGTAGACAAACAATGGTAAATAATTTTGGCTACTTTTTGGGGGAAAAAATAAGGCATTCCGAGTGAAATAATACCAGGATGTGGTATAAACAGGATTTGAAAAATGAAAAAGGATTTAAAAAAAAAATAGAAATACATTATTAAAAGGAATATTAACATATTTTTATAACTTTACCTCTAATGATGCTGCAGAGATGATTTCAAAGTCTGGCAGATGCTGCATTACTTCCTGATATATTTCTCTGGCATCCAAGGACTTAAGAAACTAGGAAAGAAAGTTAACTGTGTTTATTATAAGGAATTACAAACATCAACCTGATTGTTGATGATTAGTTTTCAGTGTCAGGGAAAGTATTCTGATTTGTTCCTTTCCATCAACTGAATAGTACAGTAAATAATATGTTATCAGATCAACTTCTTTTTCAAGTTTTTTTTCAAGTTTCTTTTTCAACAAATACATATAGTTTCACAAATATGACTCTTAGAATACTGTTTTTAGCTTGTTTTCCCATAATATTAAACTCAATGGATCATATTTTGTGAAAGTGGGTGCTTAAAGTCTCAAATTCAAATTTCAAACCAAGTTTTCCAATCAAGTTTACAGCATTTCCAATATACTTTTATATCCTCCCCTAAGTGCACTATAGATATTTAAAATTTATTATTTTTTAAAATTTTGCAAGCAATATGAATCAGTAACTCAGAGTTGGTAGGTTACAAGGTTGAAAGCAGGTATGTTACAAATTTAATTTCCTCCTTTTAAAGATAGAGATAACAGTAGTGACAGTAAAGGAACAAGTCATGTTACAAATTGAGAAATGTCTCCCATCAATGTATGTCTCCCATACAAATGTAGGAGGAGGCTGCAATATTAGAATATAGCTGAACAGCATAATCTGTACTGACAGACAACGTAGGAGTACTTTTATCACATATGTCAGTACCACTACTCCGTTCAGAGCAGCATTTCCCAAACTTGTGATACGTGGGGCATGGAATAAAAATTGGGGGCAGATGGCAAATCTCCCACACTTGCCCAGGATAGCTGGCTAGAGGCTTCAGAAAGAGTTCTTGGGTCTGTCAGAGAGCACAGCCCACCCCTGGGTTCCCACAGTGCCCCAGGGAGGCTCCTGAGGAGGTGGCTGGGCAGAGCTCTGGGTGCTGCTACTACAGCACACTCCTCTTCACTCTCCCACCACACCAGCAACGCTGGGGACCACCTCCAGGGATCACTGCCTGAGAAGCCAGGAGGGATATAAGCTCATACCAGGGCATATAAGCTTAAAAAAACCAAAAAAGCATCTTTTCAGCTGTATATAATCAATATGGAAATTATTTATACATTCCTTTGACATTGTCATCACCTTATTTTATCTAAATACAGAATGGTTGAGAAACAACTCGTACCAAAACACCTCCTTTCTCTTTGTTATTTATGGTGGCTCCAGGTGGAAAGTATGCTGTAGTACTAGATGAGATATCTAAATTATCACAAAGCTCACCCTGGGTGCCACAGTCCATCCAGCCTACATTAACAAGGCCTTCCTGTAATAAAGAACAAATAACCACAAAAGAACAAAACAAAGACAAAAACAAAGAAAGTTTTTTTATCTCAGGTTCAGAAAGGCTTTTGAAAATCCCAACACAAGCAGCTACACGACATTTAGAAAGCAGAAGGAAACTACATTGTAACTAACTAGTTAATATTCACTCATATTTTATAAAACTCTTAAAAATGTTATATTATATTCCAATAGCTAACAAGTCAAAAATGTTTCACACTTTGAAAAGTTAATGGGTGAAATCTTTCTTCCAATAAACTCAGTCAGAGGTTTGGCTACAACTTCATGTTTTCACTTCTGTTATTTTGTTTTAACTGTAACAGGTAATGCTTTGACATGAAATGAAATGAAATGCTGCTTACCAACATGCCAGCTAGCTTAAGGCGTGTCTGGTAACTCAAGCAATCTGCAAAATAAAAATGATTTATTTATTTACAAACATAAAACTTTGAATTATTAATGCACTGAACCTACTTGTGTTTATAATGACCCCTTTTCTCCCTACAACAGTAACCATTTCAAAAGCATGCTTCCTGGCAATTTATCCTGTATTTCAGTGACTTGTAGTTGTAACATCTAGTAAACAGAACTTGATGGCTGTCCATTCTAAGGTAAAAATAGCATTAATACCATTTCTTGCTTCATCAACATAGAATTCTCAATTAAAAAAATAATATTTTGTTTGCTGTATTAAGACTGACCTTTCAAATTTCTTCTTAACTAATATTTTTAAAAAAACACAAAGAGGTATCTACATACTGCCTTGGAACGAGGTTTCAATGGAAATATCAATTTTCTGTGATCCAAATAACAACGCACCATAATAAACACATTGTGGGTGCTCTAATTACCCATCCAGACTTTGAATAGCTACCTTCTGATGGAGCTTTTTTCCTGAAATAGGAAGACACATCAGCCTTATTTTAATTGGACCAAAGTTGAAAATTTAATAACAAACGGACTACAACTTGAAATCAAGCTATTTACAAATGTAAATTCAAGACTGCAACTCCAGTTATTCAGTTCACAGAGCAAAGGTCTCTTCATAAGACCAAGAGATCTTTATTTGTCAAAGGTGTAGCACATTTACTTAGCTCTACCAGCTAACCAAGGCAACTTTCTCATACGTCATGTTCAATAGTGATCCAAATAAAGTCAGTGACAAACAGCTACAGAAAAAAAATTATTTAAACCTAAACTCTGGCATGGCATCAGTGGTAAGAGCCACTCCCTATGTCAAAATCCAAATTAAGAGAAAATATTCAGCTAATATTGGTGGGTTAATGGGGAGATACATCTTTTCTTCTACTCAGCGACCATGACAGGCTGGCACACACCTGTGCAGGATCTGTCATTTGAGCTTGAGCTGGAAACTGAAGTCAGAGCCTTTTCTGCCAGTTCCCTTCCTGAGGGGTTACACTCGAGTGCTGCTGCAATGACTCACGTGACATCACACAAGCGGAACGATTAATGTCCCTTTAGTCAAACTGACTCTAAAATGGAGCCTAAGTGACCCACAGTCCAAATACTCCGATCATCTAAGATGCTTCATAACTTTTTATTAGAAGCAAAAGGGATTACATGCTGCTATCAGCAAAAGTGCTTTTTTCTCTTTGCCTTATTTGAAAAGTATTTAATACACCTACCCCCACGTTCAGCACAGAAGGTGATCAGCCAACCAACGCCAGAAGCAAATGAAGTTTCAATGGCATTAACAAAGTTTCCTAAGAGTAAAACAATTTGCATGAGCTCGTGACTAGTTAAATGTGACTATGAAAAAAGAAGGCTTTATATCTATATTAGCAAATTACAGTAAACTATTTTTAACTTCAAAAATAAAACTTAGCAAAAGTTGACAGATTCAGCTGTATACATAGCTTCCGCTGTATTTTCTACTGTAAAGCAATTTCAAGAACGAAGCAAAATAGGTGACCATCACCTGCCCATAACTCCGTGACTGTGCTTGTAACATATTGCATGGCAAAGTTCTTTAAGCTCTCCTTCGATCTGTCTCCGTAATATTTCACTGGTTGCTATAGAAGACAAAGAATAAAGTTTAAAAAATAGGGGAAACCACCTCAGTACCTACTGGGTTTTTTTTATAACTGTGCTTTATAATGCACCTGCAGGACCACTCCTCCTCCTGTCCAAACCAGAGCTTTAAATGTTCTCTCCCTTCCATACTGGAATGTTTGAAAATTAAACAAAATTTATATTTTGTAATGTGATTTCTTTCCATGCCCGGCAACATAAGGATAATTTAGTTTTAGAAACACCTTACACCAGTCCACTTTGTGCACACACAATCATACACTTTTCAACCTTTCAAATCTTATCATTGTCAAAATGCACCCAGCTATTTAAGTGCAATTTGTACAGCAGCCCTGGCACAACTACTTAACGAGCAGCTACAAAGTGTGACACAAGTAATGCAGCTAGCATGGAGGAAATGTTGTGAAAGGAATTTCCAATTTCTTTAGGTACATGGTCATATTCTTTGGACTCAAAACCACAGGGCTACTACTCCTTGTATTTGAAAAGCCCATTAAAATACTGCAAGAGAAACTGTCCAACTGGAAGTGTTGCTTTGCTACAGCACCACGGCTGACAGTACCTTCCCAAATCAGAAGTGATATGCTGCATAGTAAAATAATTCAAAAAAAGCACTGTATAAACCAGATATCTATTTTTGAAGTTAACTTTCTAAATTAATTTAACCAAGATGAAGGAAAAATTCATTTATTAAAAGGAAATAAAAGGAAGATCTTTATATAAAGATCTATGATTGAACAAGTATTAAAGTAATACTCTTACAGATTTCAGTCTTTCTAAAAATGCCTGAAGCTTTATCACTCACCATTCCAGTCTTGAAAACATACAGACTGGGATAACTGTTAATCCCTTTAATTCGACAAAGCATTCTATTATCTCCACAGTTGACAGCCCCAATGCGTATTACTCCATCCATCTCCTTGGCAAACTCCCTCCACTAGAAAAAATGGGGAAAAAAAAAAGAAAAAGGTTATTTTCCCATGAAGATATAAAGAAAAATCAGCAATATTCCTATCATCTTGAATCATTGTCTTTGGTTTCAGTTGCAGTGTAAAAGTACACTTCAATAAGTTTTATGCTGTTAAAATTCTGAGTTAACCTGCTGGCTATACATACCGTAGGTGCTAAGTCATGGCAGTGGGAGCAGCGAGGAGAATAAAAATTCACAAACCATAGTTCTCCCGAGTTAACAGCAGCATCTAGATGGAGAGAAGAAAACTGTCAGTAATGCACATCTATAATGTAGTTATATCTAGAATGTACATTTTTACTGTATTGTTTTCCTCAAGAGCTGAATTAAGTATTTATGTCAGATATATCTACTGTATATATATACAGCAGATATTTATATCTGTATACTGTATATATATATACACACTGTGTATATATATCTATGGTGTATACATCTATATGCACAGTAAAGGTAACTCAGATGGGATAAAGATTGCACCTCACTTGCACACACTTGCTGTTGCAGACAAGTGTGCAAAAATCGTATTTCAGAGGATACCGGCACCCTTTTAATCTATTTTAATTAATCTATTAATTAAGAATAAATTTACTCTCTACAGATTAACCTAGCTGAAATATGTGATAGTGTACGTCTGGTTACCCTAAAAACAAAATACAAGTTCTAAAGGATTTCTACCCACTAGAATTTTCCATTTCCTGATGTTACTTCATGTATTTTCTGGGTTCCACCAGACACTCTTTTTAAGTAGAATCCCTGTCTAATAGGTTATCCTGGTTTCAGCTGGACTAAATTTTCTTTCTAGCGCTTGCTGTGAAAGAAATGTCAACAATGCATATTGTTTTAGTTTTTGCTAAGGGCAATGCTTATGCTTTTCAAGGACTCCTTTCAGTTTCCCATAGAAGCTGAGAAGCAGCACAGACAGAACAATGGAATGCTGATGGAACATTTCACACCATAGATGTCATGCCCAGTATGTAAACAGGGGTTGGAGAGGGGAGGGGAATCCACAATCACTGCTGATTCAACAGGCAGTGAAAGTGACTCGAGTCATTATTGTTATTTTCCTTTTCTGTTATTGTTTCTATTAAACTGTCTCTATCTCAACCCATGAGTCTTTTTTTCACTTTCCTTCCCCCTCCTTTTTAATATCTTCTCCCTGCCCTTGTGGGGCAAAGGGGGAAACTGCATGAGCAGCTGCATGGACCTTGCTGCCAGCTGGAGGTGAACCACAACGCAGGTGAAAATGCAATTTAAAAATCCAAGTTACTATAATGACTAGAAAAGTCAGGGGTAACATAGTTAAATACTTTTGCTTATAAAAGGAAAGAACAGCAATAAAGTTGTTGTAATTTGTTAACTGGCATTTACTAGGAGGTGTTAATGCTATGGGGCTTTTTTGTTTTCTCATCTGAAGATGATTTTGTGACAGCTTTTTGTTTAGGTATGTAATATAAATCTATAGATGTATCAAAATGTAAAATTGTCACTTCGACTTGCCATACCATCAAACAGATAGCTAATTTATTTAAAACTTACCAAATTCTCCTCTATCCAATGTTATAATTTCAGGATCATCATCATAAATACCTATTAAATAAAACAATTGCTTTTTATTTTTGCCACCTTTAAAATGACAAAACAAACTAACATCTTATACACAAGACAGAAAACAGTATACTTAAACTGAACTAGTAAGATGGCAAAAAGTTTTCACAGCAAAGCCATATTTGTTTACTAATATGTAACCTTAGTTTAACCTCTTGCAAACTCCTATACCCTCGTGCTACAAAAGCCACCATCAGAACAAAAAAGTTATTTTGGTGTTTTAGTAGACCAGCCACTGAGTGAGCACAGACCTTGAACTACCACTGTGACAGCAAAGGTACTAGAAATAACATTGACCAGTTGTCAGATTAAAATTCAAGAAATTTCAGCTCTCAGTGGGAGAGCTATATTTAATGTTTGGAAGCTTTCACTCCTTTTCTTAGCCTCTGGTTATCACAACTATTTAGATCATAAAGGTATTTCATCCACAAGCTTTTCCACTAACAGAATGTGTGAACGCAGTGGAATAAAGTGGACAGAATAAAGGTAAGGAAGGCAGTTTTTCTAAAAGGCTAGCCAGTCCTACCTAGAGCATTGCTACAAAACAGTCTAAGTACACAAGAAAGGCAGTGCAGAGAGACCAGAAATACTATTAGGCAGCATTATATTACGCTACTAAAGGTACAGATTTTTTACAGTACCTAACTTGGTGAGATGCCATTTCAGCTGAGGTATACAAGGACCGAATGGACATAAATAATGAAATTAATTCCTGCAGGTGACAAGGTACTTTTTATATCTCATGTATATACCCATCCATATGTATAAAATATCTCTCCAAAAGTATAAAATACAATCCAAATGAGTGTTAAATAGCCATTCAAGGACATAAATTTCTCAATCAAGCAACTTCGGACAGAAACAATTTTGTAAATCTGTTTATCTGAAGAAGGTCTCGGGTAATTTCCATATTTTGCACCTCTGCTTGATTCAATTTCAATTTGCACAGACATTATTTTTCAGATATTGGGACGTATTAAATAAAACCACACCAGGAAAAAAAATTGCCAATGTGGAGGTTCATTTCAGCTTTTTTCTTTCATATCAGTCAGACCATGTTTGTCAGCTCCCTAATTTTAGCTAACTCCTGGTTAGAGCGGCTCTGAGAACAGTTCATCCCAGCCTTTCACTACAACTGCCTAAAATTTGTCCAGATGAACATTAAATAGCTTGTCTCAAGATCATTTTAGGTACAATTATGTCGTTAATTTTCATTTTCTACTACCTCTTTACTGATCTCTAATTGTATAACTGCATATAAAATAGGCTTGACAGTGTGAAAATCTCCTTTCAAAATCTACTTGAGAATGCTTTATCTAAACAAAAAAGGTCTTCCTGCATTAAAGAGTTAAAAAGAATACTGATGAAATTAATACCAGAATTTAAGTGAAACAGAACAAAAAAAAGCCAGCTCTGCACTTTAGAAAACCCCAAGAAGTTAGATGACCAATAAAAAGGTAAGCAGCAGGAACAAAAGGCAAGGTAAATAGATTATTACATTTTTGGGTAGCCATTAACAGGGTAAATAAAAGATTGGATCAACAGAGTGAAAATGACTGCTACAGAACAACAGAGCAGGGAGAAATCTGGAGAGGATACATCAGAAATGCGTAAAAAGATCTGATATAGACCTGAGTGTTGCATTCACTTGTGACTGTTTTAAAAAAACCACGAACATACATCTTAACTTACCAAAATCATAGCGATAAAAGTGCCAGCTTTCATAACGACCTCCTTGCTGCTGATCTTCAAGACCTTTCTCTCCATATTTATCATACTTCTTCCGTAGATCTTCATCTTTAAGTACTTCATAAGCTCTATTTATTTTCAAAAAATTGTCATGTGCGTTTGGATCATTCTATTTAAGGAAAACTATAGTTAGTAATTAATAAACCATATTGTACATATAATGCTGAAAAAATAATCATTGGAAATATTTTTATATCCCTATTAAAGATGTCAGTTGTGGTGCAAGCAGACATTACACAGCAATCCCACACAAACTACATTAAAGTTTTCCTTTCCTGAAGCCCAATGCATCTTCTGCTCATTTCTTCATCCTCACTTAAGTACCAACTGGAATACAAAGTGAACTGGTCATAACATTCTCCAGTGATCCCATTTCTTTCAAGTCTGTTTCCTCAATGGAATTCAAAAAAAAAAAAAGTACTCAAGAGCGAAGACTTATCATCCCTTCTGATCTTATGGTGTAGACAGAGGCCCCTTTTTATTTAAAAAGTATTCTGGTTCTACATAGCTTCAGAATTAGAATGGTAAAAATCTACAGACCTATTTTGAATCCCAGTTTGGGTTCTGAGCTGGCGCAGTGTAACAATGGGGAGCAAAATCTGCAGTGCTCTCCCACCCTTTCAACTTCTGCTCATATATTTCATTCAAAAGACACTTTTTCTTAAAGGTTCTTCACTTATTTACCTAGATACCCATGAAATGAATTATCATAGTGGAATTTGTGTAATGGCTTCATCTTCTGTATATCATTAATGTTGAAAATAACCTGTTGAAAAATCTTTAGTAGTATTCTAGTAGTATTTGCATACTTGGAAATTACAGAATCTGACACAAAATGCTATTATTTGGAAAGGTATCGACACAGGGAAAACAAACCTTGCAGTTAATTGCTACAAGTTGGCTATTTCTAACTTTGTTGATATTTGACTTTCTCTTTGAGCTTTGTCACTTTCAAATCCATTGTCAAACACAGGCGTCTCCAAGGCTTCAATGTAATACGTGCAGGTGGGCCCTGAGCTCTGATAGGACATCACTGTCATCTGGGGCTCTGTGCAGGTGGAGTTGCACAAACCCTTGTATTTTCTGTGAATTTCTGACATTTTCAAGAAATAGTGAGGAAAAACTAATTTAAATTTAAACACTATTTCTTTGTACTTTGGCAAATACAGTAGCACAGACTGAACAGTTCCTCTTCTCTCTCTAGTTAGTCTAGAGTTCCTTATTACCCCTCCCTTGTTACACCTTGGCAGTCCCAGAATTTCTGCTTTGTCCTGTTTGATACTTGGAGACCAATGTCTCAGTACAGGCTGGTGGTGAAGATGTTTAGATGAAACTTCATGTTAGGGAAACAGTAAATTCTCCTAAGCTAAATGGAAAGAGACAAACTCATCAGTTTACCAACAATGTAATATAGTAGAGATGTAAATTTTCCTCTATTTACAAAAAATAATTAAGAATTAAATTATCTTGCCTCCTTTTTTTTTTATTACAGCAATTTAATATAGCTCAAATTCAACACAAACATGTGTGACCAGTCTACACCTTTTTGTCAATTTTCTCTGCTGAAAATCTGAACTGAACCATGTTAGGTGGTTTTTGCTTCACAAGAACAGAGAAATATTTTAGATAAATTTAAACCACTTGTTATTTAAACATTAAGATCCATTAACTCAACAACTTTGACCTGTCAAAGATGTAACTTACCTGATTTTTATCAGGGTGCAACTTTAATGCCAGTTTTTTGAATGCTTGTCGTATTTCTCTACTACTTGCTTCTTTGGATACTCCGAGTAAACTATAGTAGTCCTGATCAGGGCACACAAGAACTATTACACATACTAGAAGTGGTAATAAAGATCTTTTCAAATATCTTTTATAATCTCCTTTGGCTACTAAGAATTCCATTATGAAGCTTTGGGAAAGTCTACAGGTTCTGATTCGAGCAGGCTTTGGGAAGTGTCTCCAGTAAATCCACCAGCGTTCGGAAATACAGCCGCGTTTCTTCAAAAACGGTGGTTGTCCTACTTCATGTCACAAGTCTTGCAAAAGCTACAGCCTGAAAAAGGGGTGGTGGGGGGCCAATTAAATACATTTTCCTATTTATTCCATAAACATGCATTAGTAAAGAACCTCATTGCCGGCTTGCACAGATTGCAGGTGAACATGAGGGTTCTGGGCGGCTGATGACCTGCTTTCAGAAGACCACCCAAGTGACAAAGCATCTCCTGCGGGGCGCACGCTGGGGGTGCGGTACCCAGGCACAGTGATCCTGAGGGACTCGACGCACCGGCCGCCCCCGGCACACTTATAAAAAGCGGTTTCAGCCCCGCTCGCTCTCCCCTCAAACTCACTTGCAGCACCGCAGGGGGACACGGCTCCCGACAGCACCGGGCACCTTCGAGTGGGCCCCTCTCAGACGAAGCCGGGTAGACCCCGGGGACCCGCCGCGGCGAAGGGGGAGCCGGCGGGAGGCGGAGATGCGCCGCCGGCCGCCTCCCGCTGCGGCCAGGCCGGAGGTAACAGCCCCGGGAGAAGGTGTGCGCGGCGAGGGACCGCTGGCGCGGCCTCGGTGCCGGGCGAGCCCCGCGGAACCGGCGCGGCGCTTACCAGGCTGCAGGGAGGGCGGCAGCAGCGGCCGGCGGCTCAGAGCTGCGGGAGCCGGCGAAGGGAGCGGGCCGGGCGCGGAGGAGCATGGGACGGCGGCGCCTTCACCCCGGCGCCGGGCGGAAGGGCGGCCCGTGCCGGGATCCGGCTCTGGGACGGAGGCGGGCGGGGCAGCTCCGGGGCTGACGTGGCCGCCGCGCCTGTCTGGGGCGGGGGCTCGGCTCCTCCCGGCAGCTCCCTGCCGGGGCGACTCAGCCCCGGGTCGTCCCTTCCACAGCTGAGCTCGCCTTCCCCTCGGCCTCGGCAGCCTGCGCCGCTGCTGCCCGGGGTGATGCGGGTGCTCGGCACCATGGTGGGGCCCAAAGGCAGCCGTTACGCGGGAGGGTCCAGCCGCGTCCTCAGGGAACCCCCGGTGGGCTGAGGGCTCTCAGTGGCAGGTGGAGAGCAGTGAGATGAGGCGGCTGAGGAGAGCCTGTGGTGGGCTCTCCAGCCTGTGCCCTCACCTGTACCCCGAGCCCAGGGCCGTGCCTGAAGATGCCTCGCAGGTCTCTGTGGATAAAACACAGTGAAGGGGTCCCTTTCCTCCCGGGGGCGTTTCGCTGCAGCTCGGGGAGCTGCCTCTGCCTCGGCGGCGCTGGTGGTGGAGAGAGGCTGGCAAGGCTCTATGGCCAGACCATGGTGGTGTCAGCACAAGCTGGTCACTTACCTCTCCCGACGTGTCCGCAGAGGTGTAAATGTCTGAAAACAAACAGGCTTAAGACATTGCCAACGGGCTTCCCGCTGAAGCTCCATGCAGCTCTTCCCATCGGGCAGAGTTACCATAAAGTGTAACTGGGGTTGCTGGATCCTTATGGAGGGCACTGGGGTGCCTCTCTTCACGGAGCTGAGGCTGACAGCGCAGTGGAGTCTCTCAGACCCAGGGTTACGAGGGGATTGGGAAGTGGTGGGGTGCACTGGGGGAACCTTTTGAAAGTTCAAGTATGGTTAAGAACTGTTGTGCCTGCTGCCAGTTAAGTATTTGTGGAGACATAAAACATGCTTGGTTTTATGAACAGGACCTAGAAACTAGGTTCTGAAATGCATATACGTTACAAGAAATCTTTGCAAGTATTGCATGTTTTAAAGATAATTCTGAATTATATTACAATGCCTATAACCCAGAATTTCTTGTGTTTTATGCCTCCACACACTTGCTTTGTTTGATATTATGTCAAAGTGTTATGGTTCACTCTCTCAATGTACACTTATTTACGAAAACAAAACCAAACCTGAGTTAGATACTTCAACAAATGTCAAACTGACATAAAAGCACCTAAGGCTCATTGTTGAAATGCATTGATTCATGCTTTTTGTGTTTACTTCTCAGTCTTAGCTATCTGAACAGATGCTTCCATTGTAAAATATTTGAGAACAAAAACTGTTTAGTCAACAAAGAGAAAAATACTATACCCCATTAGAGCGTACTTGAGAAATTACCTTATCAATTTCATGTTATTACATACTTATGGAAATCAAAACATCTGTCAAACTAATGGTGAAAAACATCTGCTAAAAAATTTATCTGTTTCCTTCCTAATGGTTATGTGACAAAGTAGCTTAGTGGATGGTTCCGTTGATTTTAATTTTCATTTTTCGGAATTTAAATGAGACTTCTTATAGAAGGACTTTTTATTGCAACATTTATCTCTGTATGTGTGTATTCAGTGACTTAGGATGTTCCAAATGGAGTGGGGATATTGTCTTGCCATCGTTAAGAGTTCATTTAGCACACACTGACATATAAAGTCTCTGAAGAGTATTAAGGAAAGAATGCTAAAACATACAAAATACTTCAGTCCTAATTTATTTTAATGAAACTGTCATGTATTTCTTTCTTTTTTTTCAGCCCAAGCTTCACTTGGGGGACTCTAGGCAACTACTAGGTAAGTGAAATAAATTCTCTTTGAACCGAAATGCAGCTAGAAGGCAATGCATGATGTATTGTGGAAAAGTGTAAGAGCTCTCTTGTTGAGCTAGAGGAATACAAGAATAGGCATTTTTTCATCTTCAGTCATGATTAAAACTTCAGTAATAACTTTAACTTAATTTAAATTAATGTTATGTTTTTGAAAACAATGCATGTATAAAAATGCTTTTTTGCTTTAATTCCTAATGGTAGTGAGTTCCATGAATTTTTCTGTTGCTCCTTTTGTCAGTGGTTTTAAATGCCTAATTTGAGTGTTAAAGGAGACGAGGAGCAGACACTTAGTAGAGTCCTTATTCACACTTGAACACTAACACTTTAACAGCTGACTGTCCTAGTTTTACCATATTAGTTCATTTTTTTTTCCAAATTCATATTCTCATTTACTCAGTAAATGCTTCAATTTCCTTTTTTCTTTTTTTTTTTTTCTTTTTTTCTTCTTTTTTCTGCAACTGTGTATCTAGATGGAAAAATAGGGTTATTTATCTTTCTACACTCTACTGGTCATACACGCAGAACTGTGCTGTGACATAGCTGCATTTAATCAATTAAAGAGTAACTATTAATGTTTTGGTTTGCTCCCCTGGTCATTGGTGTGGGCTTGTGTTGGGTCAAGAGGAGCTGGTAAGGTCCCCAAAGATTTATGGAGTTCTGAGCTGCAGGGTGCTGAGTAATTGCCCAGAAAGAATCAGGAAAAGCTGCTGCAGCATATAATGTGCAACGTGTCCTAATGCTAGAACTTTTCATTTGTGTGGAGGGTGTAATGACTTGCAATCTTAATTACTTTACATGACTCACAAGTTACTTAAAAGCAACTTCTTGCCTCACTTTGTGATAGGTATTTGTCATCTGCTTATGTCAAATAGTACTGAAGTATAACTGAGCAGGGCCATTTATGCCTGCAATGAGTGATATTACCTTTTCTGACTAATTTAAACTGTAAACCACGAGAACAGAATGAAGTCCATTCTAATCTAAGCTTGTCATTAGTAGTCACATAGTTAAACAAGCCTCTGGCCCAGTGATTGTGGTGGTGTTTTGTCTACCTTTTACTATATTTGTTCTGAATTAGCTTTAAAAAGTCATGCCAGTAACTATAAATAATTGTGAAATCCTTCCTGTTGCTGGAATTACCGCATCAAATTTGTACTCCTTAAAGATTTTATAAAAACTTTACCCACTATGCTCCGTCTTTTCTTTGCATCCCTTTTTTTTTTTTTTCTTCCAACCATGTGATGGTGGCTTTGTGGAACTGTGTAACCTGATTTCATTTTCCCTTTGGGAACTTGAAGACAGCATACCCTTTCACAGTTGTCTGTTTTACATGACATGAATTCTAAGCAATTTCTTTAAGCTTTCTTCTTTATCATCTCCCTCAAATCTTTTATACTCATCAGTAGTTGTATCTTACTATCATAGTAGCATCCATACCTATACCTTGTTTGTAGGTGGTTTTAAGGTCTTTGTAAAATAAATTCCGTCATATTTTTCATGTTTCAGTATTTTTGTTTTTGTAAAGGGGACAGGAAGGGAAAACCTAAAATATTGGCTTTTAAATTAGGACTATTTAAAATAAAGGAACCCAGTAGAATTATAAGTGATTAAGAAGAAATAGGAAGGAGATGGACAATTATATTTTCACATGCATTAGAAAATGGCAGCTAAGTTGGTAACTTAGTGTTGGATATTACTATTTTAAATAATTTTCTGGTTAATGTGAGTGCATACATAAAATTACTTTGTAATTTAAATTTAGAAAGCCAATTGGAAAGAATGCCATCAGATACCATTTTACAGAATATATAAAATGTTTAATTAAGCAGTAAAGCCATGTAAACCGTCTGCTTCTGTTTAAATAGTCAAGATGTTACAGAGCCATTTCTTGTAATTTAAAACACCCATGCAGTTTTGATGGCTTTAAAATTAGCATTCAGCTTTCCTAAGGACCTACTTTTTTTTTTTCCTGCAGTGAAGTATGCAATAATTGTTAATGAAGAGGATTTTGAGCAGAAATTCTGTTCATTTTAGCACATCTTGAACTTTAACTTAGCGATTTTTTTCACTTAAGTTTTTTGTTCTTACTAGCAGTTTAAAGAAGATCAAAAGCTAAAGTAGACCGCAGCAGTTTGAAGGTTTCTGTATGATGCATGGTGGGTACTTTAGGAGGAACTGGGTTTTATTTTTCCATTCATTAGCTGGACCTTCTCTATCAAACTATTTTACTATGCTTAGTAGCTAAAAGTGTTGTAGGATACAGCTCTTTCAAGCCATGGTGTTCAACATGAACTCATGTGATGTGGAGCTGGCTGGAGAAGGGGTGTGAACAGAAAGAATATCTCTTCAATCATTCCCAGTGGCAGAATTCCTGAAGAAGCTCTGCACAAATGAAAGCCACCTGTCAAATCTGAACTACACCCTAAAGATTCAAAGGACCCCACCAGGAATTCCATAGCCATGTTTGCAAACATTCAAAATCTTCTGTAAATGCAGAAGATTCTTAATATAACATATAAGGAGGTCTTGTAAACAGGCAGAGCTATATTTGACTGTAACTTTCAAGTGTGTTTGGAGATTCTCTGATGCAACTTAAAAGCTGTTTTGCAAGGTGCTTCTCAGAAGGATCGTTTCTGACAGTTTAGAAAAGATGAGGAGATAAAATGAGGTATGACTGTGGGAGCAGAAGTTTCCTGTAAAGTATACTTCACAGTTTAAGGGTTTCTTTACAGATCTTGAATGCAAAAATATACTTTCTGTCTGACTTGGTCTGCCAGTGGTTGATCTTTTAAATTCCTGATTGTGGTGTTATAAAGTGTTTTTTCTCTTTTATGTTCCAGGGATTTTGTTTCCTAGTGGCCTCCCGCAAATCTTTATACCTGTGTAAATGCACAGTTTAATATATACAGATATTGTTATAAGAACATGAAGTGTTAACACTGATGCTTTTGTAAGTCTAGAGGATAACTTGTTTTGTAGAGATAAGTTTAAAGTTACAATGTTTTATAGAATTTTCAGACATCTTGTTGAAAGTTCAGAGATGCCTTCACTATAGTCCACTAAAACGTTAAAAATTTTGACAGTTTTGATTCTAAAACTCCTGTTTTCCCCTACTCTGTCATGATTGATCAGTTATTCCTAATTCAGTAATAATTTAAGGACACGTGTGACTAATTTGTACAGAATGCATCCATAAATGTGACTGGGTCTTAAAGAGCTCTGCATCTCATGCAAACTACCACAGTGTTACCAGATGTTAGAGTTGTCTGAATATTTCAATATTTGATGTTTTAGTATTAATGATTCAGTTCCTAGTATCCTTGAAGGAGTTTTTATTAAAGAGTGCAGAAGAATAGCAGTAACATTGCAGCTCTTCAAAAAGTCTAAAACCAAAGCAGAAGCCTTAAAAAAAAGATGACAGATGTGTCATTTTTGAGGGAATAGCAGTGGCAGTCATCTGTTAATGTACAAAAAAACCCACCAAACACATGGAAGCTGTTCATAGTGTTCACAGCATTTAATCAATATGCAAGGTGGGCTTGCTTCTTCTTATTTATCATTTCAACTTCCCTCTGAGGGTTTCAGATTTTTAGCAGCCTACTCTAATTCTGCTGACTTGCCGCTGCCTTGCAAGCTGTGTGGGCCCCTTTTCAGCAATTCTGAGCTCTCTGGCACTTTTTGGAAACAAAATAAAGCATTCTTACAGCAGTACTAAGATTTCCCATCTTCATGAACTACATACTATGGCTATGGTCCACGAACAGCAAGTCAAATTGTTCAACTTTAAGCCAATAATATGAATTAAGATGAAATGAGACAAGTCTGTATTTGTCCTACTTCCTCACTTCACTGCACAGCTTTGTCATTCCTAAGCATATAGGTCTGCTGGTGTGTGTGTCTGAGCAGTTGAATTATTTAGTTCAGGCTGAAGCACAGGTTTTCTGCTTTCCATGGGTCTATGCATGGATGTCGTGCTCTTTAGAGCGTGCAGTTATTCTCTGTACACCTTTTAGTCCAAATTTAGCTGCTCGGGCTAGGAAAAGCTCTACTAACAGGAAGAAGAGATAGAAGTTAAAAAGGAGAACAAAGAGTCAGTGATTAGGCAAATTGAGTTGGAGGAGGCAGAGTTGAACATTTTTAGGCTAGAGATATCAAATCATGCTTGTCAAAGGCAGTAAAAAGTGACTGCTAGGGTCATAGTGGGTTAGTTATTTAAAGATTGTTATTTTTCATGTTAATGGCTTAGGTTGTGATCTTTTACTCTCACTGATGAACACATTCACAAAAATAGTTCCTTTGATATCATGAGCATTTTTCTTGTAAATGCTCTTTAAAGCAAGGGATTTGTGATGTGGCTGTATGGTGCTATTTATGCAGAGTACCTCCACCACCAATTTACAAGTCTGTCACAATTACATTCTACTTGTCTTTCTGCCTCAGTATTTCCTCATGGATATTGCATTTCTTCTAATGTGAACCATATAACGTGCAGCGTGTAGTGGAAACCATACATCTTCAACAAATCTCTACATATCAAACTTCCAGTTCTTCAAACAGTTAGTCAGTAGGCCCTGGGAACCTTCCCTCAGGGACAAAGAGGCAGAACAGAAGTGGTAGATCTTTAAGTACTTTCCATAGAGCTCTTGATCCCCAGGTGTGAGAAATCAGGACTGGAAAGTAAGAGACTAGCATGGACCATGGATGAGTCGAGACTTGCAAACTAAAGGGTAAGAAGGAAATGCACAGGCAGTGAAAGCAGGGACAGGTATCCTGGGAAGAGTAGAGGGACACTGTATGGTTGTGTAAGGGTGGGGGTCAGGAGGGCCAAGGTGCAGCTGGAACTGAACTTGGCAAGGAACATAAGAAGGGCTTCTACAGATGTGTCAGACAGAAAAGAAACATCAAAGAAAGTGTACCCCTGTGATGAGCAAGACTGGTAGACTGGTAATAGTAGATGTGGAGAAGGCTGAAGGACTCACAACTTTTTTGCCTCAGTCTTCACTGGCAACCTGTCTTCCCACACCTCTCAAGTGGATGGACAACACCATGGGGACTAGGGGAGCAAAGTTCCTCCCACTGCAAGAGAAGACCAGGATCATGACCACCTAAGGAACCTGGACAGGCAGAATTCTATAAGACCTGATGAGAGGCATCGCAGAGCCCTGAGGGAACTGGCTGATGTAGTTGCCAAGCCACTCTCCATGGTATTGGAAAAGTCACAGCAGTCAGGTGAAGTCTCTGGTGACTGGAAAAAGGGAAACATTGCACCCAATTTTAAAAAGGGTAGAAAGGAGGACCCTGGGAACTACCAAGCTGTCAGCCTCACCTCTTTGCCTGGGAAGATCATATGACAGATCCTCCTAGAAGCTATGCTAAGGCACACGGAGGACAGGGAGATGATTCAAGACAGCCAGCATGGCTTTAACAAGGGCAAGTCCTGCCTGACCAACCAAGCGAGCTTCTATGATGGAGTGACTACATCAGTGGACAAGGGAGAACTATGGATGTTGTCTATCTGGACTTCTGTGAGCTGTTGACATGGATCCCCCAAAATCCTTCTCTCTAAATTGGAGATATGGATTTGGTGGGTGGACTGTTTGGTGGAATTGGTTGGATGGTTGCATCCAGAGGGTAGTGATTAATGGCTCAATGTCCAGATGGAGATTGTTGAGAAGTAGCGTCCCTCAGGGGTCTGTAGTGGAACCAGTACCGTTAAATATCTTTGTCAATGACATAGTGTGATAAAGTGAACCCACAGTGTGGATGACACGAAGCTGAGTGGTGCTACTGACATGCCTGAGGGATGGGATGCCATCCAGAGGGACCTGGACAAGCTTAAGGAGTGGGCCCGTGTGAACCTTATGAGGTTCAACAAGGCTAAATGCAAGGTCTTGCACCTGGGTCAGGGCAATCCTTGGTATCAATAGAGCCTGGGAGATGAAGGGATTGAGAGCAGCCCTGCTGGGGGTGCTATTGGATGAAAAGCTGGACATGAGCCAACAATGTGTACTTGCAGTGCAGAAGGCCAACTGTATCCTGGACTGCATCAAAAGACCATCAGGTCAAGGGAGGTGATTCTGCCTCTTTGCCCTCTCCAGTTGAGACTTCACCTGGAGTACTGCATCCATATCTGGAGCCTCCAACATAAGAAGGACATAGACCTGTTGGAGCAAGTCCAGAGGGATGGAACACCTCTTTTATGAGGAAAGACTGAGAGAGTTGAGGTTGTTCAGCTTGGAGAAGGGTCTGGGGAGACCTTATTGTGGCCTTTCAGTACTTAAGGGGGACCTACAGGAATGATGGGGACAAACTTCTAGCAGTGCCTGTTGCAAGGGGTAATGGTTTTAAGCTAAAAGAGGGTAGATTTACAATAGTTAAAGGAATAAATATTTTACACTGAAGGTGGTGAAACGCTGGCAGAGATTCCCCAGAAAGGTGGTAGATGCCCCATTCCTGGCAACATTCAAGGTCAGATTGGGTGGGCTTTGAGCAACCTGATCTAGTTGAAGATGTCCCTACTCATTGCAGGGGGTTTGGACTAGATGACCTTCCAACCCTAACTGTTTTCTGATTCAATACAGTATGAGAATACACTGTGTGGCAGCCTGTATGCAGACCAGAAACACAACTGTTCTGCTGTCACTGAGTTTTAAAATCATCCTCCCTTGGGGCACATAAGTCATTACTTTGGTTTTATTTAGTATTTTACCACTGAAGGATGGAACAGGTGTTTGACTGCTGTTGTTTGCAATGATAATGCTGCCCCTTCTGCTTTGCAAGCAGATAAAGGTTTATTCATTGTAGACATGTTCTAGAATATCTGGAACATCAAATTGCATACACTTACGTGCTGTATTAACATGAGCTCTTCTACCTATATTATAGCTGTCAACATACAATGGGATTTTTATATTAGATACCGTGCTTAGTTTGATTTCTGAAGGCAGCATTGTGAGAAAAAGCATTCATTTCCACTGGTATGACATACATCATTGCCTATACATTTGACTATACAGGGTGCTGCAGTTTAAACCTTTAAAAATAGTACAGAAAATTTAAAATGGATTTATTTGCGTTGTCCATTTTTTACTTTGTATATATAATTTCTGGTGAGAAGAAACTACTTTAAAAGCCTGATGTATAAATCAAATGTATTATTTTAAATTTCCTGTGATTCACATTCAGATATCCTTAATGAGCCTAAGTAACGATAGCCAACTAATCTTGGCTCGTTAAGTTAAAACTGATGCTAACGGCATTTTTTTAATTTATATTCCTTTAAAGTTGTTCCCTGTGCTCCTGTTAAAATTCATGATCCATAAATAGATTCCTAATTCGTGCTCTGAATCATCATATAGTTTGAAATTCTATGCTGAAATTGTAATAAAGTGAAGATTTCTAATAAACACTCGCTTTTTAAAGCATCTGGCATTTCAGTCAGTTTGCACTTGAGATTCTTGCAATAAATGTACATGCTACAGTCAAAATACGGAGTGTTTTTAATGTCCATTCTGGTTGCTGGGCTACATCCTGAACAGAAAACTGCTTTCCCTCTGGTGCAAACTGGCATGATTTTCAGTAAGTTTCCTGGGAGTTGCCAGTGTCCTCTTCACAACTCTGGAAATTTCAGCTTACTTCAACTTCTTTACTAAATAGTATTTGAATTACAAAAAAAAGTGTCCTCAATTTATGTTTAAGGTGAAAGTTTGTAATAACGTATGATTTCTCATAAGCAAATGATAAAATATTAGTGGGATTGTTGTTAAAGTAATACTTTGCAAAGTAAGAGGAAACTGTTCAGCACACACGGTCTCAGTTCAGTCGTCACTTTGCATTCATTTGCATTTGTTTAAAAGAAATCTTGACTGCACTGAAGTGTTTTAAACTTAAAAAAAAAAGGGTGTTTGTGTGTGTGAATGTTGGCAGAACTTAAGTGTGTGCGATTGAGGTAACAGATTTAACAGCTGTAGAAATGCCGTAATGCATTAACCTGATCCAAGAATTTATCAGAATATGGTGGAAGCCAAAGTTACTGTGATTCATTTTTGTTATGTAAACTAGCATGCAGACATGCAAATCGGCGTGCTTCAACACTGACTGTCTTTGATATTTGTTGTAATTATGTAAGAAGTTTTTAACTGGCACTTGTTCAAAAATGCGATAGTTACTAAGGGCTTTGTAGTTGCTTTTAGAATAAACAACTTTCCTACCAGTGTCCAGCCGCAGCCGAAGCTGAGCCCTGTGGCTGTGCTGGGGGTGGCAGGCGTGAGCAGCCGTGGGCCTGCCCTTACTCCTGGCCTGGAACAATGGTAGGGCCGAGATGTGGGCAGATCCCAGTTTTGCTGAAGGGCATTACCAGTGTGCCTGGCCTTGCGGTGGGACCTGAGGGCACCAGGCCACACTTAGGCTCAGGTCTCACCTGGACCTGCTTCCTGGCTATGGTCTTGGCTGCCACTGGTAAAGTCAGGGATGTTTGCAGGCACTTGTCTGAAATGGAGGGCAGCACAGAGGAGCTGTGTTCATTTGATTGTGCTGATCTCGGTGGTGGGGTGGATTAGCAGTAGCAGCGTTATGAAGAGCTGCTGGAGCAGAAGGTACCAGGCTCATCTGAAAGGGATGCTTTTAAGTGTTGCCTCCTAGAAAAGGAGAAAGCATGCTGCTTGTCTTAGCTAGGATGCAGCAATTGAATGCTCAGATCCCTCTGCTTTGACTCCGTACTGTCTACCTTACAAATCATAGCTCCCAGAATTGTGCTGGTTTGGTTTTGGCTTAGGAGTATTAAATGCCTAGTCTCTGCTCAGCCCCAGGCCAAACTGTCTTCTGGACTAGCTGCGGTAAGAGCTTGGAGCTGCAAAGTTGTCCTGCTGGAGGCAGGGTAGTGGGTTGGCTGCTGTTACTGTTGATTTCCTGAGGAAATCAATAGACAAGTGCTTTAGAGTAACTACTTAATTTATTCACATTTGAAGATTTTTTTTTTTTTGTAGGAGATCATAAAATTACTTTAATCACAGGCTAAATCATGGTATCATCGAATGGTTAGAGTTGGAAGGGATGTTAAAGATCATCTAGTTCCAACCCCCTTGCCATGGGCAGGGACACCTCCCACNNACCTCCCACTAGACCTGGTTGCTCAAAGCCCCATCCAGTTTGGCCTTGAACACTGCCAGGGATGGAGCAACCACAACTTCTCCAGGCAACCAGTTCAACTGTCTCACCACCCTCAGAGTAAAGAATTTCTTCTTAAAATCTAATCTAAATCTGCCCTCTTTCACTTTAAAGCCATTATGCCTTGTCCTATCACTCCATTCCCTGATAAATGTTACTATGCTTTCTGATGGTGGATTGTGGGATGCAGTATATTCAGGTTTTGGGATGCAGGTTGACAAAAACCCTTTAAAATAAAATATGGAGCTACCAAAAGGGGTTCTCCCTGAAGAAATTGATGTTGATAGTGATTCATTCCTTTGAATAGTTTTCAAAGACTTAGCTTCTGAACATGCTAAGAAAGCCCCAAACCCAATCTTTTAGCCAGCCAGCAGGGAGCTGTAGAACTTGTGAAAGAAGAAATGTAGCTAACATGAATTCAAGGCAGAATGAGCTCTGCAGAAGGTATTGAATTGATTTTGTGTTTGCAAACTGATGTGATGTTGTATGTTATCTTTGATAATCCTTTCCAGCCCATAATAATAGCTGCTAGCTTGTTTTAGTAATAGGAAGGAAGTCTTAACTGTATTAGTAATGAAAATGCATGTGATGTAATTACATGTGTAATTTTGCACTGAAGCATAAAGAAAGAAAAATATAATGCATTTACTTCTATTTGTCTTGATGCTTACTTACTAATAGAAGGTAATTTTTTAAATGAGAAACTTTTTTAGAGTATTGTTGCTCTCTAGGCCTATAATCGTTTTAACTGACTGAACTCTGCCATATCTGTGTCAAAAGCCTAAGGGTTTTCATGATGCCATTCAACATATTTTTCCTTTTATCAGTGCCACTTCTTTTTAATAGATTGTGCAGACAGTTTTCAGTGCTCAGCCTAAGAATTTAAGGAAGACTGAGATAGTCAATGCATCAGGCTCTTTATGCACTATACCTTTTCCTTGCCAGACTCTGCAGAGGATGACTATGATATCAGTCCTAGCAATGCACCCAGTACGTTGCAAAGGGAAAATTAAAATTAACTCATCATCTGCAGTGGGGAAGAAATGGTCTGAAAACTATTCTTAACTGTTTGTAAAAGAATACTTATTAGCTGTCTTAATATAATAATGCACTAGCTGGTCTGTTGGTTTTTTAAAAGTACAATATGAGATTTAGATCTAGAAATGTAGAGCAAAACAGTAGCATGAATCCTACCATTAGGAAGTGACAGAAGCGTTTATGATTTGCTGTATCTCTGTCAATGACAGATTTTAATCCACATGTTTATTTTGATTGTAGTTTATATATGTGCAGCTGTGTTAATTACATAATTGTAATTGTCAGACATATGAGGAAGTAATAATCTCTAGAAGAGGCTGTCACATCTACAATATAAGATATTTTTCTGGAGGCAAAGTCTTGTGTTTTCTTTCCCAATGAGTGAGAAATTAAAGAACATAAAAACACAAGGCTGAGAAGGTGCTAGATTTACACTGGGATTTTATACATTCAGAAGTTGTTTTTCTCCCTCTCTTTATTTGTTTCGGTTTACCAGTTTATAGATAATGAAATTAAACAGTTTATTGTTATGAAATTGTTGTATTCCTTGTCCCATCATCACTGTTGCTTGTATTAGGTGGAGAAAGAGGTACTACATACTTGCACGGAGCTGCTCGTGGAATTGTGTCAGGGACTATATCATCAGATTCACAATATGATTCCCTTTGCCTAGGGAACTGCAAACTAGGAAACTGAGGCCAGTCTTTTTCCCAGTTCAGTTTATCCCTCATCTGTGCTACTTTAGGTCTGATTCCTTGGTATATTTGATGGGGAAAAGAAAGCACAGTTCAGTCTCTGTTGTTCACCATCTGCCCTCCACACTCACCGTCTTCTGGGTGGAAAACAAGAGTATGTCTCCCATAAGTATGGATTATAATGTAGTTTTCAGTAGTTGATGGCAAAAGTTGTTCACCCACACTTTTTATCCTCTTCTCTAATTACTGTGGAGCTAATAATCTGCTTGCATGTTTCATGCTTGTATCAATGGGAAAGCATCCACTGACCTGAATCAAACAAGATCAAATTTCAGATTGCTGTGAATACTATTTGAATTACTGAAGCAATTTAAGAGGTGTTTAAAGTGAGGGGGATGCTTTTACATATATATCATGCTCTTGTTTAAAGATTATTTATTTTAAAATATAGATAAAGAATTCTACTTCTAAGCTTAGCTTCAGGTTTTTGAAATATCTCAATTTATTTGGATCTTGTGCTAGATACGTGGAAGATCAAAATTTACTGATCAAAATTACTAGAATTTAATTAATCTGTACAACTACATAAACCTATGGAACTGGGAGTATGAAGTTCTTTTTCACTAGCGCTATCTCAGAGCTTTTCTTTGAAAGGGAACTAAATAGGGTGTTGGGACATGTAAATGACCTATGCAATTTTTTATAATTCAAAGTTTATATCAGAGATAAGACTCTAGAGGGAGCCCATCTCACAGTTTTCTGCAGTGAGAGAAATGGCTTTGGAAAGATAAAACTATATTAATGAGTAATTTAAAGTGAAATTTCTTTTGGCTGTGAGATACAAAAGAAAATACCACAAACTGTAGGACACTTAGTTGCAAATGTCTTTAGGACTTTCATAATTCACAAAGTCAATTCTACCTTACCATTATCTGTATTTTCTGAATACTGTGGGGGGTGTATGTCAGAGTAATTTTCAATCTTGTGCTTACATAATTAAAGGCAATTTACAACCTTTCTCTTTTAAAGAAATCTCAAGACCCTGTGAGTGCAATAATACAGAAGAAAGGTTTGATTATGTGCATTTTGAGGCATTCTACTTGTGTAGCCAGTATGGAAACATGAGATTCTTGAAGAGTAGGTCAGAATACAGGATTTTGCATTTGTTTGTGAAAGCCTGTATATTGCATAAAACTCCCTGCCATGTGTCAGTGGGCACATAAAATATGGGTCATGCAGTAATAACTTTTTAGCCATGATTTCTAACTAGTTAGCTGTGTGTCAGTTGGCACTGGACAATGGACCTTCCATAATGTTACAGCAACTTATGGTTCATGGCTATAGCGATTATTTAATTTTAGTCCTTAACTTATTGGTTTCATTTTTACTTCACTAAATAGAGAGGTTTTATAACTCAGCAAGATTTTTGCCCAAGACGGGTTGCTTAAGGCTGCACCAGCACTCCAAGACATCTTTTCCATCCTGTGTGACTGGGTTTCCTGCCCATGATACTTCCAGGTGACAGTGCCCACCCAGTCTCCTCCCATCACACGGTCAAGATGCACACTCAAATCTGAAAGATGGGAAGCATCCCCGGTTTCTGTCTGGATGCAGCTGGACTCACCCAAAGTGAGAGTGAAAATTTGGTTGAAAGTTAAAAACAGACTTCAGTTTCAGCTGCCCAACCTTATATTCACTGTGCTAGATACCTTCATTCCAAGGAACTGGGAGACTGAATGTTTACAAAATTTGGATTAATAGGGAATAGTGGAGGAAAAAAATGTTGTTTTTATAAAATACTAAAATGTGTTATTTGTTAATTCTGAGTGACAGCTTTCATATTTCATGTAGCAATTCACAAGGGATTTGGTACTGAAGACATTCAATATCCTAATTGCACTTTATGTTTAGTCTCTTGGTTTATAAATGATGGAGCTAAATCCATCAAAATCTGTTTACAAAGACAGTACTCAGCATTAACTGCTTTTTACTTGCATTCAGATAACTGTCGTGCTTCTAGTTAACAGTGAGCATTTTTTTTTTTCAACACTTCACATTTGTAGAAGATTATGTAAGTGTGTACTGCAACTTAATCACAGGGTAACTTGTATCAACATGGTGTTTACAATTCAAATAGGAATAGAGATGTATGTAATTTATCAGGACACACTCTCTCCATCCATCTGTTACACTGTGCTCTTAGAATGCTCCATAAACTTAGAATATTCAGAAAGTACTAATGTAAACGTCTTTCCTCAGTGTATATATAATTTGTCATCATGAACTATACTTGTGGTTTAGTCCAGATTGTTTAGTCCAGACTACTGTGGTTTAGTCAAAGGTGCCTTTGATCACAAAGAACTTGGCTGAAGTAGCTTTGTTAAGATTAAAAGGAAATTACTCCTAATAGTCAAAAATCACAGCCGCTTGTGCAATTTTTTAAAATTAGCATATGTTATGGTTGTTTGTGTATGTATTTTAATATATTAAAATATATTAATTAAAGGATTGTATACATTTAGTGCAAAGCTATTATTTAGATTTTTTTCATGCTGCGAAGAGCAGTCAGCACTTTTTCTGCTCTCTGCCCTTAGCCCAGAATGAACACAGAACTGTTAATTTTGTAGTCCTGTGCGGTGGTTAGTGTGGATGTACAAAAGGTTTGTAAATATCAACCAGGTGATTTTTTCACACCATTCCTCTGAAGTAAAGGGATATTTCTATTCCCATTTTAAAACAGGGAATATGATACTCAGATAAGTGCTGGAGTAACAGGTGACTTTATGATGTACACCTTTAAGGAAAAGCAAAAGCTATGTAGCCTTCTGGAACTGAACATTAGGTCTCGATGCATGTCTTGTTCTAGTTCCAACCATACTGTCAGAGGTTACCAGCACTCCTGTTTTCTTGAAGGTGCTTGACATAAGCAATATTTTATCCATAAGAGTTAAAATAGGCCGGGTTAGTTTAACCAGTAGGAATATAGTTCTACTGACACAACTTTTCTTTCTTACTAAAATGGGCCAATATGTATTATCATACAAGCAAACAGGCAACAGATTTGGAAGATGTGGCAGCCTGTTTCAAGGAGGACAACAATGAGCAGCTAGAGACAGAATGAGTTATTAAATTTTTCAGCTGACACAGTGACATCAAGAAGAGAATATAGTACCAAGGTAGCGGGTTACTTGCAGTTTAACAAACTGTCATGTTGGCACATCTTTTGTAACTACCTACCACTTACTAGCCTTTTCCATTTACAAAATGCTGTGGTAGTTGGCCCCACAAAGGCATGTGAGTCCCAGTTCATTTTTGTCAGTTCCTTGACCAGCCTTTTCAGTCTTTGCTTACCTGTTGTCTCATGGGATTTGGCTCTAACAGGCACCTGATAGCACTGTGCAAGTAGCTCTTTCTGTTAGATGTAGAGTAGAATGAGCTCAAATGGGAGAAATTTTCTCTCTAAAGGGCTGGCTGTGGAGGCAGGTCCTTGTGTTACAGGGAGAAAGAAGCTTCCTGAGTTAGAGTGAGGAGGCTGTAGGCTTCTAAGTGTTCTTCAGATGACAGTTGACCTGGCTGTGATTGATGTATTCAGGTGTTGGCGGAAAGCTGTACTTGGCAGATTTCAGTGTCTGAAGTTCAGAGAGTTTGGAGAAATGTGCAGACCTGTGGATCTCTGAACTTTCGTAGTAGCTGGAGATAAAGATTTCTGGACATGAGTGAGAGAAAGAACCTTTAACGAGTAACAACTCACAAATAGTGAGGGACTGACTTTAAGTAACTATGAAAATCTTGTGAAAGCATAATTTGGAGAAAAAAAAGCTATTTTCTTGTTTGGGTGATTGACAATTCCATCAGCAGCATTTTTCACAGCTTAAAAGCTCTTTCCATTAGACAAGGCAAATATAAGTATATGCTTGTCCTGCATCATACTGATGCATTTAGAAAATAATTGTTGCTTTTTGTAATTGTTTACAGGAATTACAGGCTTGAAAGCAAATTACTGAAAATTAATTGGTGAATCTGCTTCCAGTCATGTATAAAATTGTTTTTAAGATAAAAATCTTGAAGTGTCCTTCAAACAAAATTGTCTTAAAAATTTATAATAAAGGTGATTGCTAACTTGCAGAAGTAAACCATAACAGAATTTTTCCTCTTCCCACAAAGGGAAGGAGGAGGGAGAAAGTCCCAAGTACCTGCCTACCGGTACTTTCCGGTATATTCTTATGTAAAGAAGAAAACTCATAAGGTGATCTTTCTTATGTATTTATGATTACTCTAAGTAATATTTTGTGTTCCTTCTTTTTACTGTGTGAAATATGTGAAAGGGTGGAGCTGCAGTTGCAATAAGAGATGTCTTGGTAGAACTTTGTGTTATTATAATGAGTTATCTTGATCTGAAAGTGTGCAAAGAGAAATAATACACTAATAGAAATCTGTATTTAAGCATAGCTACAGAAACCTGTGTTACGGAAATAACACGTCCTGTGCCCTGTACTGCCTCTTGTGGTAACTAGAAAGCTTATGTGGGCTTGAATTTATTTGGCTGGACTCTGATGATGGATTTTTGTTTTTGTTTTTTTTTTTTTTTTTTAATGCTGTGAGTAAACACCAACTTCTCGGAATGGGCTCAGTTTAAAGAAGAGCAATATGCTGGCCAGCATGCATGAAATATTGGGTAAACGGATGATGAGCCTTGCTCTAGTGCCTGTCTCATTCTAGCTGATTCACAAACGATATACAAAATTTGCTGAAGGATTTTGTTTAATCCAAGTGATGAGGACACGTTTCTACAATAAAGTGTCCAGGACTGCATTTCAAAGGCTGTGTGAATGAAATTATTTTTCTGAGACTCAATTGTTGTTGTTACTGATGTCAGTATAATCATGAAGATATTTGAAAAAGTAAATATTATACTTGATAGGCAGAAAAAGTAAATCTGAATGAAATAGAGCTCATTTGAGGATTACTTTTTGTTTTGTGAGAAAGAAGAAAGCAAATACTTGTGATTTAGATGTGAATTACACATTTTCTCCATCCTAAGCAATTTATAAGGTAATTATACTTTCCCATTCCCTTGAATCCTTAAGCAGATGTGGACTCATCATTTTTAGGCAGATGCCTTTTGTAGACTGTTATGTTTTACTGAACAGTAATAGATTTCTTATTGTATAAAGATATAACTCTATGGATTAAGCTGAATGAAAAGGAATATCATCATTAAAATTTAAGTTGCCTTAAGGTAGAGGATGATGAATCTGTGGAAGAGAGGTATGACAAGGTAAGGGTGACCATGAAGTTAGGAACGTGCAAAAGGAAGTTTAGAAGGGTGCCCTCTGTGATACTAGCAAAGTAGGAGCCCATGGGGGACTGACAAGAATCTTTTCTTAGCCTCTGTTGGTCTTGCTGGTTTGCACTGTATTGTTTGATGATCCAGAGAGTTTCCTCTCTCTTCTCCCCTTTCTCCAGCCCCAATATAAGGAATTGGCTTCTATGGTTTTCCACTTTCTCTGGAGCAATGAAGATTGAATGTGGAAGAGGGAGATGCTTTACCAGAAAACACAAAATTGTTGTTACTTCTTTGATATTAAATCTGTTCAGTTTCAGGGTTGGGATGACTTGCAGTATTTTGAATTTGGACAGGAATTTCTGGTGATTGATAGAGCATATTTTGATTGTTTTTGTTTGTCTGATTCTTGTAATGTGGTATGTTGCCCACTTCAAAAATCATCTGGTAGTTTTATCTTCTTAATTCCCTGCTGTTCTACCTCATTAACTTAACAGTTTCCATGACTGTCTTGAAAATTAGACAGTGTGTTTCGGTTACTTAAAATATTTGCTTTCCTATTTGAGAAATAAAGGTCTAATCCTGCTAAATGGTGAACAGCTTCCACTGTTACAATGACTTTTCATGCCTCACGTTGTGAGGAATACTTGAGTGAACCTTTTTAAAGGTAGCTTTAGCTTTCTGTATGAGGTACTGCTTACTGCATAACAGTACAGGTAAGCTTAGGTAATATTATTAGCAAATAATCTGGTTGTCTGTGAAGATCAGTATGACTAAAGGGTTCAAAGTGATAATTGATTTTTATTCCCTCATGTGAAATCTTAATTCCACTAAAGCAAGTCTCCTATTTACCGGATTTGACCAAAAACTTTCAAAATATGCTAAACCTTAACATTATATTTTATATACTTCATCTTATGTCCCCAGTACTAGTGCTGACAGATAAATTTTCCATCGTCATTTGTAGGAAATATTACATAGATCAGATTTTTTCCAAATCTTTGTTTGTTTTGTACATTTTATGTAGCCATTTATTTTCTAGCACATGGGGAGCACTGCAGAAATTCTGATTGCTTATTATAAAGTCTTCAAAAAATACATCTCTTTGCTTGATCTGAAAATTAATTATTCACTTAAGAAAAGGTCATGTTACATGTAAGTCTGATTTCAAAATTTTTTTCAGAATCTTGCATATCCAAGGATAAGTAAGAGCTGTGTCTAGCATTATTTTGAACAGATAATGACCTAGTTTATTCTTTAATAATTGTAATTCCATAAGCTAATTAGTTTTTTTTTTTGCAAATGGAACTGGAGAGTAGTGATAAATTATATTCCAGTGCTGATTAACAGCATGGTCTAGGGTTACTTGATTAAATACATTATGTATTTGTTTGGAAAGAACAGATAGAATGTGTTACTTGCAGCATGGGTAAATTGCTATTGAGATCATTGTTCTGTTTTTCAAAGAGCAATCATTAAAGATAAGGGCTGATCTTTCAAATAATTTTCAAGAGATTAATAATTTTTCATGACATTAATTCACATACAGAAATAGAGAAAGTGCTTTCTTTAGAGGATACTGATTGTCTAGCAAGTATAAATTAATGTGATGTACTTAAGTCCAGCCTCAAACTATGGGTAACTTCTGATTTAATCTCTTTGCCTTTTTTTATTAAAAATGCTGAATGCAAGGAATCTTTATCCTTTTATTCATCTGTGTAATATGTTAGAGAATCACAGTTGAACTGGATATAAAAAATTAGAATATTTAGCAATAGATGCATGTTCATATGTGTATATATGTACATGTTCGTTTATAAGTACATGTATGATGGACAACAGAATTTTTTGTCCCCTCTGCTATTTGTGGAATCATTGATACATTTTGCAAAGGAGGTCCTATTTCTTAACTATAGTATCACTTGTCATATAATTTTAAACAGATATTTCTTCTTAAATATTACTTGATGATAATAGGCATTGCAACACCCTTTATAAAACTGTGACTTTATTGTGTGCAGGTTTGTTAAGCAAGAGTATCCACAGTAATGTGAGTGCATGTTTCTGTATGTACAGAAATCACATGGAGGTTAATATTAATGGAGTGATGCAGCAGAGAACAGTAGAAAAGTGTGCTTAAGTTAGAAGTGAGAAGTGCTGCGTTAGATATTTCAGGTGACAGAAATCATATCTTGGTGTTTAATTTGCTTCTTTTAGCTGTGTGCTGCAATAATAAAGGCTGCTTTATCATTTTAGAATTTTTAAAATGTATTTTAGCTGTGAAATGTAGCTGGTTTTCTAGTGTGGATTTATGGACATTAAAATCTTGCCACTTCATTCTTAACAGGATAAGATCAATCTGTTTCCACCTCTTATAGAAGTTCATATAGAAGTTTGTATACCATACACGGTGTGGTAACTCAGAAGACAAAAAGACAATAGGTATGACAAAAAAAATCCACAAAATTTTTCCCTTTTTGGTTAATATATAGGTTATATATAGTTTTGCAAAGTATTCTTAGTGGCCCTTTTACCCCTGTGGCCTGAGTTGCATGACTATAATGTTCTATCTGATGTGTGTTGCACTAAAGAATAAAAGGCTAATAAAGTTTTATAATATTGGAAGAATATGTAGATTGGTATCGTGCCTTTAGCTGCCAATTCTTTTGGACTACGGAGTCCTGGTTGATTGATGTGATGCTGGAGAAACTTTTACTGCAAGTAAATGCCATTGACAGTTAGAGAATGGAGGAAATAGGGATATAGTTATTCAATAGTTTCAAATGCATGCATTTCCCTGAGGATGTGACCTCTCATTATACAAGTAGTGGCATTGCAGCAGTCCTGCACAAGGGACAAGCTGTAGAGCTCAATAATGTCTGTCTTTTGCATCCTTTTCAAAGGCAGGTTGTTATATCGCCAATCAATCAAGTAATTCTCCCTATTTTCTTTCACATCAATACTGAATATGTAACTGAACTTCCATTCAAGACACAGAGACCTGAAATCTAAGAAATTCTGGGATCAAAAGTCAGTGTTATGAATATCTATAATGTCAAGTATTGGAAGGGTGTAATTAAATCTTTATGTACAGTTGAATACCTATTGAATTTCATTTCAGTTGCAATCACGCATCTACAAAGCAGTTGGTGTAATCACAGGTTTTGTGACATTTGATAAAGGATTTTTATTAGCAATCTAAATCAGATATGAGATTTGAGAATACTTCTTCATTGTGGCTTTTTTAAGACCAGTAGTAAAAAATGGGGTTTATTTCATATAAAGCCTAGTAGGTAGGGTGTTTCAAGAGAGGAAGTTGTTTAAGGAGTAAAGATCCTAAAGTTGTCATTCAAAGAAAAAGTTCAGATTTAATGCTTGTGGGTTTTATGCTTTTATGCAACTGCAAGAAATTGGACTCACATTTCCATTTCCTTGGGGAACTGTGGGCTCCAAAGTACTCGTATCTTTTCAACAAGCCACGCGTCTCCAAAAAAGGCAAAAATGTCATAGGAATGACATTTTAAAATAAACTGTGTTTTTCCGCATTAAAGTTTCTTGTTAAAAGGCATAAGTTCCCTCACCCCCACCCTCTTACAGTAGAAATAGTCACAGTTTTGCATAACCACTTCTGCGTGATAAATTATCATGTCGGTCTTGAATACACATAAAAACGTGACTACAGAAGAAGTAGAACTGAAGAATTCAGTTTAGATTGTGTTTTTTGGTCAATAATGAAATTGAAGAGCTTTGGTTGCAAATATATCCTATTTATGTAAAACTAAAGCAGTTCAGATGTGTTTAGTTTCCATGCAGAACCCTGAGCAATGGTAATGCCTCAGAGAGATATGAAGGATTGGCTGCACAATGGAAATGTATTGAAAGGACAATGAAACTAACAATTCAAACTGCAGAACCTTTAGTTTCTCTACTTTATCTACTGAGGTTTTTACACCGATTAATTCAGTCCCCACCTATGATTCATTCAATAGCATACCCAGCCATTGCTTTCATGTTTTGGAGAGACTGCAGAGGTACTATTTTGGTCTCCAAAGTAGGCTCTCAATTTTATGAAGTCTGCACCTTTTATACCAAGTTTCACCTCTAGAATGACAAGAACAGCATTACTTTTCACTTCAGTAAACTTAGGTGCTTAAAGAAGATCTGTTCTATAATCAGAGATGCATTGCTGAACCAAATATCCCTGATTTTAATTACTAAGGAAATGTTGACCTTTTTTTCAGTACATCTTAATTGAGGATAGAAGATGTACAGTCCATGTTTCCATTCAGATTGTTTAATATATACCACATCTCTGATATCTGTGTTTTTAAGCCAGGCTTCTGCTGAAAAGAGAGATCCTGCCTTCCCTTTCATTCTCTGCCATGCGTTTTGCCCTGTCCTTTGGGCTGTTGCTGAGGGAGCACACAGTATGCTGGAGCAAGGAACCATGCTGATTGAAAATGATTCAGTTTTTATGGGGTTTTTTGCTGGCTTAGTTCCAGCCAAATCAGTTTTCTGATAAGCTCACCATGTGTCCGCACAAATGCTTGTGCTATTAGAAGGGAAACAGCAGTAATACACTATTTAGGGTAAGGGAAAGGAGCTTGCCCCTTTAGGTAGCAGTGAGGTGTTAGATCAGATTCATGTGGTCCATTGAAGCAGATTCTGTGTTCTCTAGCATTGAAGAATTAAACAAACTCAAGCAGTTGCACTCTTGTGACTGCCATCACTTATGTCTAGGGTCCTTCAAATAGTTGGAAGCGTCTCTCACCTTTTCTAGTTTCATTGCTCCACTTTCCCCATGGTGCCCATTATAACGGGGCTGCAGGGTTGATGCGTGGTGGAGCAGGCCAATTGAAAGCTGCTTCTTTTCCTAGAAGTAAAGGTCTGCTGTTTTGCTGTGTGAGGGAGAGCGTGCACAGGCGTTTTGCCCTATGTCTGCAGCAACAGATAGCCACTAACATGGTGATACTGATGGAGCTTCACGTGAGAGAAGGAAAGCCAGCTGGCTTCCAGGAGACGTAAGCACTGCTATTTGCAATGGTAGTGTTTGTAGTGTTGTTGTAGATACTATTTTTTTGTTTATATCAGTAGTTAAATGATTGGTTGCTGTTACCCAGACAATTTCCTGGATTAGTTTTTCCTGTCTAGTTCTTGCTTCTTGCCATCCTCAGTAAGCTTATCTTCTAGAAGTATCCAGCTCTTAAATGAAAAAAATTAATATCTGTGTTTTAGGCATGCAAATCATCTTCCATGGTCTGAGTTGCACATTCAAGTTGGGGCTCTCAGTCCATCTGCCAGTAGAGATTCCTGCTGATGCTGCTCCTGCTCCTTTGTTCAACAGCATTTTATCCCATGTTCTTGATTTTCTTAGTGGAATTTTAATTTTTTGTTGACATAGCAGTAGCCTTTAGGGGTGGCAAAGACAGACACAAGCAAGATCTAGAGGCGGAGCCTCCTTATTTTTAAAAGCAGACTTGTTCATGAGCAAGTCTCAGCCCTCAAACTGCTACTTTCCATCCTCCTGAACATCTCTATATGGAGAAGTGCTGTATCTAATCTGACTAATTTGTGGCTAGATGTGTGATGGAATGGAGCAGGTCTGGGAGTGAAGAACCTCTGCCTTCTGTAGCAATGAATTATTACCATGTTCCTGCAGATCTGTGATAGCATTCAACTTGCAGATGCTTACCTGTGGCACTTGCAATGCCAAGCATTGGTCGCTTAGTCCTTTCTTGGGCTGCTGATTTCCTAGGAGAAGCAAAAGAATCTGAAAGGTTTGGTTTTAGTCATTAAAGTAAATGGCTGTTTCTGTTTTCAGTGTATATTCAAGTAAGAAGTTGCTGAGTTAACATTTGTTTTTTACAGCTTTATTATAGTAATTGTGGTTTGGTTTTTTGTAATGTGTAGAAGTTAGCCTGTTTTATGGAGGTCTTCATCCCTACATGACTGAATGTGGGGAGAACTGAATTCCAGGTGAAGAACAGGTAGAAAAGAAGCAAGTCCTACAAAAAAGATACCTATTTTGAAAGAACAAAGACAGTAAATACTATGTGATACAAGTATGTGACTGACTTTTTTTTTTAAAACAGGAATTTATTGGTGTTTGTAAATCCTTTAAGACTTCCTGATTCTTTGCCAACTCTAGAATTCATTTGATTTACACATTGATTTTTATAGCATGAGCTTTCTAAGGGATATAAATCATTCCTGTTTTTGAGGGTGAAAACGACTCATGTTTATGTTTTGGTAATCTGAATAATAGGGCCTCAGTTTAACCGCAGGAGCAATACAAAGCAGCATTAGATGTTCTTGGTTTTAGGCATTATTTTTAATACAATACTCAATGTAACTTTTGATAATTCTTTCAAGTAAGAAACCATTAATCTCATATAAGCAAAAAATTTTTTATTAACTATGTAATTTATCACCAGTCTATGTGAAATATGTTATCCATGCATACAGCTATTGCTAGATGATGTTTCTATTATTCTCATTTTTCAAACATATGAAAGGTTAGACATAATCAAATGAAAAGATGTGTGATGAAATGCAAACATTCTGAGCTTGCTTGGCAGCAAATCATACATTATGTTTTACATCACAATGCTTTTCTCCTCTTTTCTTCCTTTATACTCTCTCCAAACTTTAAATATTATCAGTTTTTCCAGTCTTGGGATTAATGTGAGCTGTGGATGTTTTTAAGGGGATGGTGAAGGAAGGAAGACATTTTAGAAGATTAAGTTCTGAATTTTCTCATTAGAATTGCAGAATTTCTTCAATAGGAACAGCAAACAATGAAATGAAAGTACAACAAAAGAGAATATGATCAGGCATCTTGTTGATGATTAAATCCAGGTACTTGAGAGACAGTCAGTGCCAAAACTGATACAGTTTAAGGGTCTTTTATATCTTAACTACTCCAAAGAAAGGAAAGGTTGTTTGCATGGTTGTAAACCATGTTTGTTTGTAAAGTCTGCTTTCAGACATGAATTTCAAAGTGCTGATAAAAACATATCCTTCCTAATTGTTCGTACTTTTGAAGAGTTAAACTATGTACACTTCCAAAGAGCTATTTAGTGCGGGTTTTTTTTATTATTTTTTTTTTATTTTTTATTTTACATTTTAGAGGGTGCGTGTGATGATATTAAAAAAATAAATACAAGAACTTTTTGATGAGTGGTATTTTGAAGTCAAATGAACTGAAATGCATTCGTGGATTATTCTCCTTTGACCATTTGTTTGATCATTATTTTTATAATCAATTTAATGAAAGTTAATGAAGGAACTGCTAATATAGTCTCATTCTTTGAGATGGCTGAGAAATTAATAGGCAGAGGATTAACAAAAACACTTAGTGTAGGACATAGAATTTTTCATGCTTCATAGTTTCCATTGGCTGTATGCTTCAAGGAATCAAGTTTGCATTTGCATCTTTCCTTGCAAGTGCATGAGCACAGACTTCTTATTAGAAATTTTGAATCATAACTAAGCTACTGATAATGGACTCAGTGAAATACATGGATTGAAGAACAAGTGAAATAAATAAATAAATAAATAAAATTTAATTGAATTGTCCACTCACTACTATTTTCTGATTTTTAACATTAGAACTGTCAGTTCTTCAGGTAAATTGAGTTACAAGAACCAGCATCTGGAAAGATTGCAGTGACCTGTGAGTGGTGTGGGTTATGGGGTTTTTTGTTTGTTTGGGGTTTTTTTGTGTTTTTTGTTGTTGTTGAAACAGTGTTGGCTTTTATTTTCTTGCCTTGCTGATTTGCAAACATTCAGATGCTACCTGATTTTTTTTCATACTGGGGCTATTGTAAGCTTTGAAAGTTTCTGGAGGATTTTTACTAAGTACTTCTTGACTAGTTGCTGTTTATGCTCACTTGATTTTTTCCAAATGTGAAACTGTTGTGATTAGTCTTCAGTAGGATATGGTATGTGTTAGGATTCCCAGATATTGTGCAATAATTTGGTTTTAAATCACCAGAACATTCTGGCCAAAAGCAGAAGCACTTCTGGCCCTGGGCAGAACATCTCTGTCCTATTCCTGCTTTTTGCCTTGTGTTCCTCTTGTGATGAATGTGGTTTGGCCAAACATCATTCAGAAAAAGTTTACTTTAGTGGAGTAGTTTACTCTGATTAATACTGGTATGGCAGAAGAGTATCAGGTTAAGAGTCCCTGTGGGCCAGACTGCACATCTGTTTAGAGCAAGAAACCTTGAAGCCCGAACCTTAAAATCTAAGCCATATAAATTGCTTTATTGCTGCAATAAAGTTTCTTATTATGACAAAGGATGGAGTTCTCTGAAGTACAGAAATGGTATTTCAGGTATGTCCTACAGAGTCCAGTGTTGTGCACAAATTAAACGGGATTCCTTGTCTCATATTTATATGGTGTAACAACCATCCAGGGATTTTCATAGTAGTTCAGAAGCATCTTGAATCCTGAGTTATCTGTTGACCTTGGTGCTAGCAGTTTCAGCATATTTTTTCCAGTTCAGCACTAGATTGTAAATCAGCTATACTTCAGCAATTTGCCAGTTTCTCTGCTGATATACATGTCATTTGCAAATTTAATTTTTAAAAAATTAAACTAGATAAAGCCATAAGCAATCTGACCTCATAGCTAAACGTGCTTTGAACAGGATTTGGGACTAGAGACCTCCTGAAGCCCCTTTTTGACCTGAATTATTCTGATTCTAAATGAAAAGCATATGTATCACAACTTTTGTTTTTATTCCCCATCTCTCCCCCCGTCCCTGCCCCCATTGTTGATCTATTCTTCCCCCCAAAATGGTACTGCAGGAATACTGATTTAGGAAATCCTTCCATTTGCAACAATTCCACAGTGAAGAATCTTGCAGAATATCAGAAACGTGAGTGGTTGCATAGGGCATAGGTGGACCTGAGAATGGATTTCTATCCCCGTTGAAAACGGAAATATGTATTTGTTCCACTGAATACAATGACCTTTTCCTTTGGTCATTCATTGCAGCTTTTGACATGCATAATATCAGTTTGGAATCATGATAAGAAAAGTGGGCCCTGTGTTACCCACTGGAATTTTCTATGTTGTCATGTCATTTGCAGTTCAAGTCTATTTTTTTAGACAAAAGCAACGCATACGTTTTATGCTCATAATGTAACCATCCCTTAAGACCCATAACCAGGTATTGACATCTCCTCTCCTTCTTCATCCCTTCTAGGTATAAATATTTTGGTCAGAGTTTGTACATAGAAATTGCAGATGCTCCCTTTGTGTCAAATACCAGCATGTCGGAACTGGCCTTGACTACTTCACAATGAAGAATCAAAATTTCCCTTTTGAAGCTACATGGGAAAATACCTGACAGTGCAAGCATATATGGTTTATCTTACTTGAAAAATATCTTTGTCATCACTTACATGATCATTTCTTAATAGGGACACCTCTGTCATGGAAGTGGTGGTGAAACACTGGCACAAGTTGCTCAGAGAGGTTATAGAGTTGTCATCAATGCAGGTGTTTAAATTCTAACTGGACATAGTCTTGGGCTACCTGCTGTAAGTGACCCTGCTTGAGCAAGGGGGTGGGACCGGATGATCTCAATGGGTCCCTTCCAACCTCAACCATTCTGTGATTTTGTGAAATATTCCTTACAACAGGAGAACTGCAGTTCCTGTATTGTATTGTGTTTAAACTGTCAATAATCCTGTCTTGAATGATCTCAACATTTTTTTCACTATATACATCATCCCTAAGGCATTTAATCACAGCATAATATCCTGCTATTGATTTTCATTCAAAATTCCTGATGATTCCAAGGGGAATGATGGCAGAATATGATTCTGGAGAACTCAATCAATATTATACTCAAGTCTCCTGACACCTAATTTCCTACATGACTGAAGCTCAATACTTGTAAAATTTACTGCCTGGTGATATTTTTAAAGGGCATTTTGATTTTATAAACCATCCTTCAGTAATAAGGGACTACTTTGAAATGAATTACATTGTGCAACTGGGAACTCTTGTTGTATGTTTAGTGAAATATGAACAGTGTTTAGCATCTGGATACTATGAATCAGTCAAAAATTGTAAGTGAAAAAATAAAGTATCTATTAAAATTCATTCCACTTGCATGGGGAAAAGTCAGCACTTTTACATAGAAATGTCTTTAAATCCTTTTAATAGACGGATGAGTTGGTTCACAACTGAAATTGAACAGCAGTAACTGTGGATTTTATTTTAAGTTCGTATAGTGTAGTAATTCTGTATTTGTTCTCATTGTATAAAATATTTAGAGGAAATAAGCAGCAGGTAGAAATACCTGGTGAAAGAAAAAGGTGTAAAAGCATGTTAGAAAATGTATAAATATAGCCCCAAGTTGTCCGTAGCGTAAGGAGGAAGAAACCATCAATGTAATATCATACTCCTTGCAAAAAGGAGGACTCTCCCCTTCCAAGTAAGGCAACTGCCTATTGCAGCAGTTGATGTGGGAGAGAAAGACACATGTA
>BJBW01001546.1:200808-247606 GCA_004320125.1 Scolopax mira | reverse complement strand
GTCACCCATAAACAGCACTGAATGATGCTGCTATCCACCCACATTATACTGGGGTTCATTTCCTGCAGAGAACAGCTTGCCTTACTGGATAATTGTACCATGGTCTGTGTCCTACATGTTCACAAACCATGTTGTGTCATCTCTGTGCATTTAAAGAAAAGTTAATCACTCCAGTTACCTTCCACATCAGTTGTGATTAATATATGTGCTTCTCTTGCTAGTAGCTATTTGTTGTGGTCTTTCATTACCTCACTTGCATGGGGCATTTTTGTTTTCTCCCTTGTGTGCCAAGGAAGTTTTCTAAGAGCTGGAGTACAGGCTTGCCTTCACGCTGGATTGTGTCCCAGCCATTCATTACTGGGGCAGCTGCAAGCACTTCTCTTTCTTACAGGGTTGAGCTTTGCCTTTGAAGCGCACTGCCAGAGCCTGTTGGTGTGCTTGGTGGGATAGGGCTGGGCCTACACCACGCATGGGGCCTGGCAGCCTCATGCCAGGGGGACCCCCAGCTCCACAGACAGGATACCTGGGCAGAGTGGGCCCATGCCTGCCCCAGGCACCCCTTCCCACAGCAGGGAGGGCCCTGGCATTGAGGGGAATGGGTGGTCACAGCACCATAGCCTCCACAGATGACTAAGATGGCCGCCAGGGGTGCTAAAATGGCCACCGGGGGTGCTAAAATGGCCGCCACAGACATCAGGGCAGAGCTTCAGCAGCTAGCTCACCCCACACCATTGGCTGGGATGCCAGCAGCCCCTCTCCCAATTGGCTGTGCCTGCGGTCCATTTCAGCAGCACAGGGGAAGCGTGAGGGGGAACAAGAACCTACTCACCAGCTTGGGATTGTCAGACCATTTGGCTGAAGGCAGCTTCAACCTTGCTGGTCATCCAGGCTCTGGAAGGCCTTATGTCGTCCTTAAATGACTTTGGTGCAAAAGTGGGAGCGTGCGGGCAGCCCCAGTGGCTCCAGAAGTGGGTGGACCCACTGAGGCGTGAGGAACCACTCGATAGCTGAGGCCTGTGGTGACAGGGATGAGATGGCATGGTTCAGGGCCAGGGCCTGCAGTCCTGTGCTGGACAGGCAAGCACTGGAAACAACAGGCTTGCCTGTCATTTCAGTACCAGCCGGCCACAGATGTCTATTGTGGGACAGGGCTGAGCTGGCTCGGCGCAGTGATGCTCAGCTTGTAGGAGGTGCAGTTGCTGTCTATGAATATATTGGGTGATGGGTGGCCAGAGGTCAGGAGGGGACGCTGGGTGGGGGAAACTAAATGAAAGGACAATGTTGACACAGAACAAATGATGCTAAATGGCTTGTGAAAATAGTTCCATTAAGGGAATGATATTCTGCAACAGCCTTTAAATACAAATAGAGAAGAAAAACAGCCCTTAAATACAAACAGAAGACACTTGGTTGGTTTGTGAAACCCATGGCTGGACCCTGTGGTGAAGGACTGCATTTGCTGGTCATGCCCTACTCCACTTACTTTGCAAGAATCCCCTTCATGTCCATGAGACCAATCTGCTCTGTCTTGTCCTCCCCTGAGGTGTAACACATGCCAAATGCTGCTTCTGGTCATCTCTGAATATAAACAGCTGAGACTGATGAGTGTAGCATGTACTTTCATCACATGGTAAAAATGGATAGAGGCTGTTGAGCAAGGACCAGTCTGTTAAGACAAGAAGGAGCTGGTCCCTCTCCTCTCAAAGCCATGTACTTGTGCTCCTATCCTCAAGTCTCTTTGTAAGAAAGGTGTTTGGGGACCTCATGGTGGTTGTTGCCACTCAGGTGCTGCCGTTCACACTCAGGTTGCTCAATTATTTCAATCCAGGAGCAGATGTTCTGAGGCCGCGACAGAGCAGCTCAGTTGCTCTCAGCATCATGCTGCTTTGTGCAGCCTTGAATGGTATCCCTCCAGCAGCCTCTTCCATCTTTATAAAATAAATGCAGAATGACAAAGTAGGACAGAGGAGCTGCAGTGTCTTTTTGTACAACTGTGGATATATCGGTCCACAGCTTAGTTTTGGGTGTCTGAGGAGGGTGCAACATTACCTCTAACAGCATTTTATGCTACCTGAATA
Source organism: Scolopax mira (assembly GCA_004320125.1). Taxonomy (NCBI): domain Eukaryota; kingdom Metazoa; phylum Chordata; class Aves; order Charadriiformes; family Scolopacidae; genus Scolopax; species Scolopax mira. Next base: position 245,528 of record BJBW01001546.1, on the reverse strand, counting down.
GCTTCACAGTGCACAGAGAAATGTGATGTGAAACAGATGAGAACTGCAATAGAAAATAGCTTTTCTGGGAGTGGTTGCCCTTTGCAGTAATGTCAGGATTTAACTTGTACTTCACAATCCTACCGTGGCATGAAGCACATCCATTCAAGCATGAGATTTAAAGGCCTGCAGCACACAGGTTAAGAAACAGGCAGGCATAGGCCTGCTGACAACACCTCAACAAGGCTTAGACTGCTGTCTTCTTCTGAAGGGGTCTATTTCTTTAGCTCTTCTTGTCTCAGAAGGGTTGTAGTCCCCGCATGTGGACTTTGTGTTTGGCTGGCACGTTCCATCCAAGGAAGTCAGTCCCTCAGAAAGCCCCAAGTTGAAAGTTGCACACAGGGTCACTGAGTAAAGAGACATTGGCTGGTGGCACATTTAGTCTGGTGGTGTAATGGGAGCAGGTCTGGAAACCTCCCCACATCTGCAGCATGGAGCCCTCAGAGACACTTGCCATGGTCCTCCATAGGGCACACTCATCCGTGATCTCTCTCTGGTAGCTCAGACCAGGCTCATTCCTAGTGGCTATTGCTTGCTTCACCACAGATCTTGCCAGCAAGGGAGCTGACCTGGAAATTCCTAGAAGGAGGATGCACACCAGGCCCTGGCAGTACCAGAGGCATGAAGCACTTTCAAATGTTGCCTCTAGAAGTACAAAATTTCTTTCTATTGTTCTTGCTTGAGTGTGAAAACACTGCACAAAGGAGAAATTATATTTTCATCTTCCCTTGCCAATATCTTTCTTGTGTCTGGATCTCTGAGTTACCTTATGGAGCAAAAACATCTGTTTTACTCTGGTAAGGCTCTGATTTTTGTCTGAAGGCACCTGACCCATATCTCAGGCTGCAGAAGCCCTATCTGTGCTGACCCAGGTACCTTGCTATCCCTGCTGGTCCCATAATCCCTGCTTTCATGGCAGCCCTACAGTTCTTGGTCTTGGGAGGAGTACTTAACCCACCCTGTACCTCTCCTGAACCTCACCTGGTAGCAATTTGCTGATGAGCACCTGCATTTCTGTTCTTGCAAATTACACAGTTGATTAGGGTTGGTCATAAAAATAAAGTCTCTTTTCTGAGAACATTTCCTTGGAGATCTTCACCCCATGCCAAGGTGTGTTATTTCTCATGGTTAAGAAGATGAAATGAAGAGCTACAATTATGCAGCACATATGCAGAATAAAACTATGTATCTTAAACAGTGACAGGTAGTATCTGTGAACATTCAAGGTTCACAAACAGCGAATAGCCTTTTTATTAGAAAGCTTCTTTTTCTGTTATTATTTTGATGCACTCTCAAAAGGAGTACAAGGGGGAACTCTGTCACTAGCCAAAGCAGATTTTTAGTTGAAATATATACAGCCAGCCTCAGCTGAACACTAAAGCCTCAACTCAAGAAAATCCATCATCTCATCAGAACAGCTACTTCAGAGGGAAAAAAAAGGTCCTTCACTACCTGGGACTTTCACCCAGAAGAGAAAAGCCTAAAACAAATAAGAAAACCAGGAAGAGAAAGCCAGACAAATTCCACTTAGAATATGGTACAGATTTAGCAGGGACAGAAACCACCATTCAGACAAACTACTGAGGGCAACAGTAGATTTTCCAGCTCCCAAGGTCTTCAAATCAAGACCAGACCCCTCTGAGGGTGAGTTACACCACCCCTCATAGGAGGAGCCGCCTGTAGCTCCTGCATCACTAACATGGGACAGAGGAGATGACTTTTGCCTTGCAGACAGAGGTGGGGGTGGCAGGGCTGGAGTGGGATGTGCCCAGGACCCTGGCAGAGGGGGGTTGCCCAGCAGCAGGGCAGCCTGTCCCACAGCCAGGCCAGCCAAGGGAACAGCACCCATGGCCACCACCTCAGCACGTGAGCCTTGCCTGGCTTCCCACCACCTTTACTCCCCCTGGACCCCGTGAACCGTGCCCGCCAAGTCCATCAGGACCAGCATCTGGCCATCAGCAACCCAGAATTTTGGAAGGAGGGGAAAGCCTGCAGAAATCTGTGTGTGAACTGCTGCTGCCTCTCCCTCACCCGTAGCATCTTTTTGCCTGAGGTAGGGCTGGCTCGCCCGCAGCACGCTCTCCAGCTGGCAGCCTCCCCGCCGGCTGCACCGCAGCCAAGGAGTGAGCACACAGGTTTCCTGCCATCGCAGCGAGATGGGGCTTTCACACTCCTGAACTCTTTGTTCGTGGGCAAAAAGAAGGGGGTCTTGGCAGGGAGGCCAGGGCCACCTCTTGCCATCCCTGCTTACGAGAACTTTTTCCAAAGGGTGGCCTGCATTTGCCGTTCCCTGATGGCTTTGTCACACTGCCTGCTCCCCGAGTCTCAGGCTGCCAGCAGCTCTCCCCTGGATGACTTGGCTTGTCTTATTTTGTGTTAAAACCGGTATGTTTTTTTAATGGCTATAAATAAGTTAAAACTGCATCTTTAATTAATCACTGCACTTTATATTGTAAGTGGAGATTTTTTGTGATGACTCGTTTATGATTTTAAGATGCCATTTGCTCACTGTCAGATATATCCAGCTTTTATCCCTTCACATTTAACAGCTTCAGGATAGAAACAGAATTTCATCAATGAAGGATTCTAATCCATTTAGTCTAGAGCAAATAATTGGTTACTTAGTAAGTGGGACGAGATTGAGTGGATACTTTTATCTAAGCAACAATGAACTTCAGGCAATAGACAGTATGTTCATAATCTTAAAACCATTTTAAACTAATCTTAAAATGTTTATTTTTCACTCGTGCAGGTTTGGAATTGGAAATACATATGTCTGGATGACTAAAACATGAACAACATATAGGAGCAGCAGCACGTAAAGTATAGAGCAGTAGAAGCATTAATAGAAATATTTCTGCTATAGCAGCTATTAAATGATTTTTTTACTGTTTGGAAGAAAAATCCATATGTTTATAGGATTTTTTTCCCCCCAATTAAAATATGTGTGTGTGTGAGTGTGCTTTTCTCTAAGTATTATTCAGCTACGCACACAGAGCCATGTACAAATTTGCTTATCGTTGAAACGAGAGTTGCTTCTGCTTTTGTTTCTTGTCCCACTGGCCGGCAGAAAAGGACACCCAGTCCAACACCATGGGCATCTTCACAGCGTCTGCCCGGGGCTCAGGGACAGCTTCCAAGGCCAGTTTGTGCCTTCTGTCACCTCCCAGGCCCGTGACACCCCGCGGAGCCCCAGCCCGGGCCGTCGGCCCCGTGCGGCCAGAGCAGAGGCAGCTCGTCTGTGCCAGGCTCCGGGCTGCAGCTCTTCACTCATGCAAACAGGCTGCACCTCTGCCGAGGAGACGGTTTGGTAAATTTGGGGGTGCCAGCTGACTGTTCCTGTGGAAGGGGCCTGGTGTCAGGAGAGCAGCCGAGCACCCCCAGTGAGCAGCCCCCAGCCCAGTGCCCCCGCGCGCGGCTTCCAGCGCCCGTACGTTCCCTGAGGAGGCAGAAACTTTTCATTTGGTCTCAGATTAAATTCAAGCGACAAGCAGGTGGCTTGATACCAAAAGATGTGGTTGTTTCCCCCCCTCCCTTAATTTTTTTTTTCTCAAGAGAGTGCAGAGGTATTTTATATAGGATGTAAATAAGACATAAAACCAAGAGCTATTGCACTGGGACTACAGAAAAAAAATAAATGCTTTTCAAATTGCTCTACCTCAGTTCCTAGACAACTCGAGTGTGACATGCAGTGTAGGATCTGTCTGCTCGGATTGAATCCAGGCACTCACCACTTTGTCAGCTTAAGAATTTTGAGCAATTTTTTCCATTTATCTGTATTCTCCCCAAAATGATTTCACACATTTCTCAGATACATCAATCCTTCCGGCATTCCTCTAGACACTCAGTAGGATGCCCTGCTATAAATATAATAAAGCCTTTTATTATGTCCATTAACCATGGACATGTGTGCTCCAAAAGTTTCCTGACACGCAGTCATTTGTGGCTTTTTAATTATAAACAGAAAAAAAAATCTACCAGCAGAAGAAGACAGCAGACTGGAAGTGGATTTTTATGTGTGTGTTTTGAGTATGTTCTCTGACAGGCTGATGGCACCCACACCCTCCTCCTGATCCCGGGAGTCAGAGACTCTCTCAATGTGCACATACATGCACATTAAAAGCAGGGGGGTTATGTACACGTATGTGTACATTTTATGCACATATACGTGTACATAAAAACATCAAATGTGCTCCTGGCACAACAGATCAGTCCGTGATGATGCAGATTTGTCAGCTGTGCCGACCCCACGGGGCTTGTGCAGGTTTTCTAACCCCAATAACACTGATCAGCTCTTTTTTTCAATATGCAGATACGCTCCCTCCGTTTTGCAGACCTGGTTCCACTTGAACTCAGCAGAAAAGAAAAAAGGCCCAGTAAATTACTTGACAAATTAAGTCATATTTATTGAATGCGTTTTATTTCAACAACCAAAAAATTCTAACAGCCTAACAATGCACATAAGTTAAAAATTAATTATCACTTAGTGATAACAAAGATAAAGTTGATTTACATGGAAAAAAGAACATTTACAATATGTTAATCCTTATTCACATTGTTGATACTGCAATAAAACACAATTTGTTTTTTTTAATTTTTTATTTCACAAAAAAAGGCGGAAAATTGTGCTTTGTTAAGAGGCACTACAAGAAAAGTTTCTTTCTCCAAATAGATATTATATGATGGATATTGAATAAATAGACATATATGCATTGTAATTCGCAAAGTTCTGGCAAGACCACAGGCTAAAATGCCCACAGATTCACTTAGAACCACTGCAAAATTGGCAGTGAAATTAAAAATAAAAAGGCAAGACTCAGCATTGAAAAAATACCTAATAAAATTTTTGGTTGAAGTGTAAAAGATACCAAATGTTGATGCCATCATCAGATGAGCAACCTTACGTAGCTTGGCAAAATTCAGTTTCCTTTCAAATGTATGGAGTGATTTCAGCTACAGGATAAGAAGACAGTTTCGAAAGAGTAGCTCTGAGAGAAACGTAAAGCAGCGACCGCTGAAATTCTGATTAAAGCTGCAGCACACTACAGAAATAAAGGATGAAGAGCAAAAGGGGCATAAAGTAAGCAACCCACCATCAGTTTGCAAAGGGATATGAAATTTATGCAGAGATACTCTTATGTTTCAAACATTAGTTCTGAAAAAAATCTCTTAAAAACTCCAGAGGTTACTGAGCAGCTAGAATTAGCTTGTATTGCAACGTCTTCTCCCTGTATATTGTCTGTTCTGAGTAAATATCTACACATAGAGGTTTGTTTTTCATTTTTAACTCCTACCTTTTATACCTTTCAAATATATAAATAGTATTAACAGTTATATTACATTGCCTGGTGTAGTAAACAGAAAGTAACTTTCGAAGTGATATTGCATGAGGTCTTTGTCGAAGTTACGCGAAAAGCCCGTGTGAAAGAAGGAAGAAAAGAAGCCCGAAGCCTCGCTGGAGTGGCGGCGGTTGGACCCGGCGCCCGAAATCAATCCAGCTGCAAGAGCAGCCAAGGTGGGGTCTCGTCTCGCAGGGCAGTGGCGAGTGAGTGCTACTCCCTGTGTGTCTCTCTCTGGGCAGGAGATCGCAGCTTTGGTGCTCGTGCCGTTGAAGAGTCAGTGGGGATTAACTCTGCTTCAGGTGAGGGGGCTGCTCCTCAGGGCACCCCGCAGCCCTGCCACAAGAGGGGGGACCCAGGGCTGGAAACGCTTCATTCCACTGGCACAAATCGGGGGGAGGCCGGCGAGGAGGGCGAGGGGGAAGTCAGCAACACAAACCTCGGGCTGTCAGCAAGTGACCCGGACGGGGCTGTTGGGATTGTGGTGTTCTGTGGTGTCCCGGGGTAACTTTACACGTGTGTGTGTGTGTGTGTGTGTGTGTGTGTTTCACCTCAGTATAAACAAAAAACAACAAGAAGAATGAAGCTTACAAATTTTTAAGATCTGAAACAGAGAACAGGTAAATAAAATCCACAGTAAAATGTGGTTCATAGTATGAATTCCATACATCAAATCTCAACACATGATCTTTCTTCTCGTTCTATAAAGACCTCGTTAGCGGACAAGTCTTCTATGCACTGAATTTCAGTTTTAGTCACTCTGAATCCCATGAAATATCATCTGTTCACTACAGAAAGGAGACTGTCTGGAGAGTGGAACGTGCTGTATCCTTTTAAATGTGCATTGTGTTTAAAGTATTTTAACTTACTAGTTTTCTTTTTAAGGTGCCCTGATTTGTTTTTCCATTTTCTCTCTTTTTTTTTTTTTCCTCTTTTCTTTTTTTGGCAGTGTTGATTTATGTCTTTAAATACATACCTCAAAAATTACCCATCAAGTTGCCAGATAGGAAGCCATATAATAATGAAAAAAAAAAAAAAATCAGGGATAAACATAGAAAATAAATAGGAATTCAAAAATAGTCACCACACCCTGAGAGCAGGTGGCAGTTTATCAAAAAGCCAAAGCAACTCATTGTGAAGTGGTTTTAATACATAAACAAGTCTCATCTTTAAAGAACTCATTTCACAGTCTATACTTTCAGGTTGTAAAGTTCCGTCCCATGCAATTTTAATATATATATATTTTATGTAAATATATATATATACACACAAAGTTGTAAATTTTCCTTCATTGATTTCATAGGACTTTTTCTTCCCATTTACTTGCTAGATGTCCCTTTCATGAGTGCAAGGTTAATGAAGGCATAATCCTATGTGATTACAATGATTACTTCAGTCAAATGTAGGAAGTGTAACACTCGAGTGTCTGTGTCAAGGCGATGTCTGATGGGGCAATGCTGAACTCATTCGATCTGCACATGGATCATGCGCAAGGGAAACAAACAAACAAAAAGTAAGAAGAGGGGAAAAAAAAGTAAAAATAAAACCAGAAAATCCTTGGAGCAATGTATTGCTTTCTGCACTCCTATCTCACATTATCTCTGGTCGATGTCTGCTGGAGCCGCCTTGCTTTTGTCGGGGTTCTCCTCCTCGGCCTCCACTTTGTACATTTCCTCGGAGCCTTCCTCGCTGTCGTTCTCCTCCGACTCCGTCAGCAGCTCCTCATCCTTGTACTCTGCCACGTCAACCACCGTTCCCAAATGCTCTTTTAGCTTCCCGTGGTGCTTTACGTGGTAACGTTGGTTCTGGAAGAATTTGATGATGGTGTGTTTGGGGAGATCCAGCTGAGCAGAGAGGGTGTGGATGGCTTCCTGATCAGGGTAGAGACCCACGTCGTGGATAAAGCTTTGAAGGATACCTAGAGCTTCCAAGGAGATCTTGGTACGGGACCTTGGCTTTTTGGCACAACTGTCCTCAGCGGGTGGAGGAGGAGCCTCTTCTCTAGGTGGGGAATTCTCCTTCGCGGGCTGGGACTGCTGTCTGTGCAGCACCTACAAGATCAAACAGACACAGACTTCATGTACACGCTGCCCCCCTTGGTGCCTGACATAAGGGCACTTGTACACGGCTGTACACAGGGTCTGCTCGTTTTGGTGAAGAAAAGTATGAATATTCATTTCCTTTCTCACCTGTAAGACAGCTACGCCAGTAACTACAGACTGCAAGCAAAAAGTGATATAAAGAGCAAACGATATAAAAGAAATAGAAAACTACAAAGTAAGTAAGAAATAAAAAATGCAAGTGATAAAAAGAAATACAAGTAGCCAAAAGAAAAAATTTAGTCAGAAGGTCTCGTGGTCATGATAACTGTCCATCTGTCCCATCTCAGACATCCTGCTTTCACTGAATTTCATTCAATTTCTAGAGTTGGAAGGGGCTGTAGAGATCATCTAGTCCAACTCCCCTGCCGAAGCAGGACTGCCCAGAGCAGGTCACTCAGGAGCATCCAGGTGGGGCTTGAAAACCTCCAGAGAAGGGGACTCCATGACCTCCCTGGGCAGCCTGTTCCAGGGCTCCATCACCCTCACTGGGAAGGAGTTTTTTTTCCTCATATTTGAGTGGAACTTCCCATGTTCCAGCTTGAGCCCGTTGCCCCTCGTCCTCTCACTGGAAACCACTGAAAAGAGTTTGGCTCCATCCTCCTTCAACCCACCCTTTAGATACTTATAGGCGTTAATAAGGTCTCCCCTCAGCCTCCTCTTCTCCTTGTTTCATCTTTTTAGGCCAGGGACCCTCACCGTTTCTACAAGGTGCCAAGTACCACAAAGCCCTAGTCACGTGTGGGATTGTCAGGTGCTATTTTGTCATGAATAATGGCTTGGCACGAGAATCCATCACAGCTGCTTTATGGAAGAAAAAAATTAATAATAAAAGTGCAGAGATGCGTTAAAATTTCCCTTCAATGAGGAGTGACATTGTAGTCAGTTCAGTTGCTTCACAGAGCCGGCTTTAATGTGTCTCCTGAACAGATTCCTCTGTATTACATCCTTATTAACTTCACTAGTTGAGGAGTTCTGAGTTCAAATATTATAGCCCTCCATTCTGAGAAACCTTCTGGGCAAACATGTTTCTCAGTCTTGTAACAGATTTTCACCAGCAGTTATCTCCTTTTTGGTAAGTTTAAAGAAAGTGTATGTAGCTCTTAATCTTTCTAACAGCGACTTAAAATGACTAAGAAAGGGCCTGGTGTAGCCCTCATTCCAGGGAAAAAAATACCTGCTCTGAATTGTTAGAAATACAGAGGAGCTCCAGGTGCTTTCTTTAAAACCAAACCTATACAAGAGAGATTACAGGCAAAAATCCCCTACAGGATTGAGGATGGTATTTGCCCAGAGGTTTCTTCAGATGCAGGGAAATAATTATTAGAAGTCAACACTGCAGAGCTAACAAAATCAATATGGATAAATATTTCCTTCCACAAATAAGAGGAAATTCTGTCTCTTCACCCAAAAAGAAAACATCTCTGCTGCAAACTGTAACATCCAGAAGATCAACCCTACATTAAAGCTCTCTGAAGGGAAAAAAATAAGGATAAATAATGGAAACGTGCTTAGAACTTGCACTGAATTTTATACACATACTGAGCCCTCAGTAAAACGCTACACTACTCAAGTTATTACAGGAAGAGGGAAGTTCACCGTGGAATAGCAGCCTCTTATGCAAATAAATAAAAAGGCTCTGTGCCGAAGAGCCCTTTATTCACTTCCTTCATCAAACGTTGCTGTCACAGTAATTTATAACATCAGCCACCTCCATTAACAGGTTTTGAAAAGCACATCAAAGTCCCCAGCCACTGCCCACCGCACACGTGTGGCCGAGGAGCTGAACCTGGAGGAGATGCTGTGAAAGCCACTGGTGGCTGGCCAAGGCACTGCCTTCCTTCTGCTGTCCCTGAAGGCAGGAGGTGGCACTCGGCTGGCCCAGAAGGGCTACGCTGCAAGCTCAGCACCACTCATGGTGGCAGGACACGGCCCCAGTGCCTCCATGAGCAGTGGGCATCTGTGCACACGTGTGGACACACAACTGCATGTCCCACGGCTGCCATCGCTGCCGAGCGATGCTTGTGACAGTGACAGAAAGCACCTGGCTGAGGAGACAGCTCCACAGCAGCTCCACACTGTCAGCTAGAAGGAGGTGGCACCCCGGGCAGGGCTTGCCACGCTGCTGGCAAGAGCTGCTGGTGGGCAGAAGTGCTGCAAATGTTTCTCAGTGCCAATAGATTCATTTCCCTCTCAAGCACATCAATACTCAGGGTGTCACAGACATGGAGCTAACCAAGGAGCTGGGGGAAAGGAGAAGCTCAATGGAAATGACGGATATTCTGGTTTATGTTTTATTACATCTTTTGTAATAAAAGAGCGTAATGTTCTAATGAACTGAATCGCTCAGCTGCTCTTTGAGGATTGCTTTTTGTCCACGGATTGTCTTCAAAGAGAAGGACTGATGTTTCCAAGTAGAGGGGTTACAGACAAGGGTTGGATCCGTACCTACATCAGCAGAGAGCGCTGAAGGCAGAGCTGGGATCACCAACACTAGCCAAAGACCCAGCCCCATGAATTTGTCACACAGCCCCCACCTACATTATCTCCCCTGTTGTGCCCTCTGGGACTGTCCCCTGACACTGTAAGGCCCAGGGCAATCAAAAATAAAAGGATTTAATACCACAAATAAACTGCCAGGGAATTTACAGACAGCGTCATACGAAAAGCCTCAAGTAGCATTGCTAATCAGAAGTGGAATTCAAGTAGCAGCTAACAGAGATAGAAACACATCCAGAAAGAGTGTGAATTACTCTGTGCATTCTTGTTGGAGTTGGAACTGGGCTTTTTTTTCCCTTTTTAGTTGACAAATAGCATGAGAAATGATCCAGCCTGAAAAATGTTACAAGACTTCCAATCAAATATAATGATGAAAAAAATCCAACAATACAGGATCAGCAGCAGTAAAATGTTTAATTTGAAGGAGATGAAGAGATGCCTACAGCATCTATAAAGCAATCAACCAAAGAGAGGGCTGAGAGCAGGAGGGAAAGAATAATTTTACTTAACCCTTCCTTTTCTGGAGTGACCTCTCCATCCTCTCCAGAAGAGAAAACACATAACTCTGCAGTTATGACTGTAAAATATTATAAAAAGAATGCATTTTATGTGACTTACTGTTTTCCCAAATAACACAAAACCCTAAAGCTACTCTTATAAAACAGATAAATCTCATAATTTCACTAATTTCTGGGGGCTTGCTCTGGATTTCCAGTGGCATTAACAAAGGATTTCAGTGACACAACAGTATATATTGCCCATATAGAGAGAGATGGATAAATGCACAGAATTTCCTTCCAGTTTAGGCTGTGATCATTTTTGTATTTCCTTCTGTTAATATGGGCTATATAATACAAAAAGCACACTTTTCTATGGGAAACAGATCAAGTGTTGAGACGCACGATACAATACAAATATAAATTATCTTTTTATCACATACTCGCTTTGAACTACATTTGTAAAACACACGAGTTGACTTGGGCAATTTGCTTACTTCATGTCCGGCTTTGCGCACCCCAGACTCACAGAGAAAACTACCCATTTTTGGCAATTCCACATTTTCTGATTTTGGGAATCATTATTAGGCTCATAAATTTGCAGGTAAAATTTCCACTGGCTTTGTGCAGTGTTGTGCACACTCTGCCACAACCCTTCATTTTTTGGGTCAGTGCTGCTCTGCTTCTGTACTGAAAAGAAGGAAAGCCCCCGGATCTTCTGTGATTAAAGTAAAGGCTGCAGCACATTTTCCACTGCAGATAAACCCCCTGAACGATGGTCAGACCTACCATGGATCACCAGGTGTAGGGTGGGCTTCAGAGAGAAGGGATAAAAATGGTGGCAGTGCTCAGCTTTCCTTTTCCCAAGAAAGCCAGGGCTGGGCTCAGAAGGGTGCACATCCCAGCACAGGTGCACCGTGGCCTCCTTTCCCACTCCCTTCTCCTTCCTCCCTGCCCTTCCCCACTGCTCCCTGGCCACAGGTGAAGCAGCCTCCTCCTCCTCCTCCACAGCCACCACCATCTGGAGCTGACTTCCCTTCCACTCCTTCCTTCCCTCCCTTCCTCCCTCCTCACCAACTCCCCATCTACTTTCAAATCAAATGTGAAGATATAGATTTCCTTCCATACCCAAAGGACTTATTTTTTCCATCCCTTCAAGAGATTTAATTTTTAAACTCTACAGGCATGGCTGCATTTTCAGAGCTTCAGAACAGAGCAGCTTTGGAAGATGCTGTTTTATGAAGGTTCATTCAGGTAGACTTTAACCCCATAAACTATTCTTTTCAAACAAATTAACCAACCCTGGTAGAAAACTTGCAAGAAAACGAGTATGATGGAAGTTGACTTTAAAAGATAAAGTGACTGGTCTTAAATCACACAGTACTGAAATATGATTTGAAGGCCACAATGAAAACCAGCTGGAAGCCATGTGTAAAATATAATAGTACATGCCTACAGGGAAGGAAGTGAGATATTGAATGATTAAGTTTAGGAGAGTATATAATGTAGTGTATCATTACAGGAGTGATCAGGATTACTTGTAATAAGCTAAGGGTTTGTGGTCTTTCTAAAATCCAAAGCCAAGAATTATTGGGGGGAAGGGATCACTGCACTGTTGTACATGTATCTGCTCCCCATGTCTTAGGGCTCTGCTGCAGGAGAAACCGGAACTCAGCAGACTGGGACAGCCACGTTCCCACAGTAAAGAGAGGTGAGCGAACCCAAACTGAATGGGGAACGTCATGTAATTGCTGTCTGTGTCTGCACTGTATTTAATTTTGGCTGGACTCACTATCCCACTGATGTTTGTTTCCATTTCCACCCACTTTCTAGCTAGAACGAGACACGTGAAAATGGTGAGTTGCGAGGGGGAGCCAAGCAGGATGCCTGAGCAGGGTACACCCCCCCCCTCAGGCACCCACTGCAGTGAGGCACCGGCTCACAACACCCCCCCTGTGAAATGCCACCTTTTATTGCCTGAGTGGCCACTGAGTTGCAGTGGATTAGAAAAAGGAACTGCATTTCTATGTGAAAACCCTGAGCTCTTTTGTTTCACAGTGCGGTTCTGCTCTTCCCTTTGCAGACGGGATCCACACCTCCATCAGCAGAGAGCAGGGTAAGTCATTGTGAGCTCTTTCTGGCTGGTTTTGCTGAGATGATGAGGTGCCCCTTACTATGAGAAATATCAAAAATCTTACATTTTTGGAAGACAAGATTGTGCATTGGCAACAGAGACTGCCCTTGTTGAAAAGACAGAGCGAGCACCGACAGGAATCTCGAGTGGCGTGTACTGGCTGGTACCCATTCTCACAACCCAAACCCACAAGGTTTTGGGTTTTTTTGAGCTGAATGGATTAGTCTTCTCTCTTCCACAGTGGGAAGGGGCGTCACTTTTCAGCTTTCCTTCACATTTACATTGTTCTCGTAGCCAGCCATGACACTGTGTCACACCAAGAACTTTTATGCCAAGGCGGGCAAGTTTTTAGCCAGCTTAAATAGCCCAAAATAAAAGTCAGAGAGAATGCAAGCACTTTACAAAACATAGGTTCGGTTCCTGTGTTTGGCCCAACACCGTCCATCTATTACATGCCTTATGAGCATTCAAAGTAAGTCAGCAGGATTTACCACCAGTTTGACCCAATGCAAAAACTGGGCCCACTGTGTACCTCACGTCAGCCAGCCTGTTGGAAAAGCTCCTTCCAATGACCAGCTGAAGTCAGAGAGAGGGCAGAAGAGAAACCTAAACAAAGTGTTCGGCTGCATTTTACAGGGACCCGTAGCTGGAATTTGCAACACTTCACCTCTGAGTGCTGAGAGCTCCCAGGCAGGGTCTACGGGTCATATTAAGAGTGTTGTTAAGAGATAACCTCCATCACTTTGCAAAGGTTTACCTAGAAGGAGGCACTGTTTGTCCCTCTCAGCAGATTTTACAGGAATAATCTGCGGGAGATATTCAACCAACCAACCTTACACTTGCTACTCCCAGTCTCTCACAGTTTATCTTGGTACACAGAAATGTGCAAGGAGAGAACCCAGCAAGCTGCTGCCATAAACAGCCTTGCACCCTGACAGCCTCCCAGTCCGGGGCTCGCAGGGGTAAGAGCATTAATTAGACGCAATCGCTGTGCCAAGACACTTTACAGCTTTCCTAGGAATGTCTGTACAAGAAACTGTAGCAGAAGTTACAATTTGCACCTGTGTTCATTTCTTTCCTCTTAAAAATGTGGTTGTTAGACTACTCTTTTTTTTTTTCTTTTTTTTTTTTTTTTTCCCCTTGCAAAAATATATTCATTTCGGTAAACACTGCAGCACTAGTTGCAGCTCCAAATGGAGTATTTTCTTTGGGCTCATGCTCACAGTGGTGATTTCACACCTTGACACCATAAAGCTGTGTTAAAGACTGTGGTTTCGTTTCCTTGCTTTTCTTGGATTATACAGTATCCTAAGGTCAAAACTCAGGAAAATCCAAAACTGTTATTAAAAAAGAAAAAGTATCTATGAAGTGATGACAAATTGCAGACTACAGGTGTTAGATTACATTTTGACTCCAGGCAGGTTTAATATACTTTAGTTTCCTTTTACAATTGCCCTTAGCAGGTAGTGTTATCGGTAAGGGATTTAAAAAAAAAAATATGGTACTCAATAAAAGAAGACCGTGTCAAAAGAAATCAATATGAGCGTGCAAAATGGTAGGAAGTCTGACATGGATAAATATGTTCGCTTTCATCTAACTTCAGTCTGAGCTTCTTTTAATTTTGTAGCTCAAATGCCAGCCACACACGCTGTGCATTTTCCAATGCAGCTCAGTAATTGCTTCACAAGAGTAAACACCGTTATTAGAGATAATTGTAATACATGTTTGTGATATGATGTACCTTGTCTCATGCAAGCCAGACCAAATCGGAGCTGGTGGCTACCACAACTTGTAATCCAGCAGCCCGGGGGCCCTATTCAGTTGCACAGACGAACCAGTCACACAGTAAAAAAATCCCCCAAATATTCAAGCCTTTGCTGTTACCCTTTATCTGCTACTGACGGCTACTGGAGACAGAATATTGGATCAGACAAACCCCCAGTCCTAAGGCTTTCATCTCTGAGGTACAAGTCACTCTCTGAGCCACGCAAAAGGGGAATCAGAGGGAACTATGAGGAGAGAAATGAGTTCCACCAGGAATCCCAAGTCAAAAGCAAGTTTGGTTTCCAGGCTGGAATGTGAGCTGGTTGAAGTGATTCAAGTCAACATCTTTGGAGCACACTCGCCACATGCTTCCCTTTGCTTTATGGCGGTTGCCTTGCTTAAGGGCAGGAAATAGGCAGTGATCTGAAAACATGGCAAGACGCTGAACAAACAACCAGACTCTGAAACAGCTGCCACATCCCACAATTCTTTTTCAGAGCCAAACTGTCAAAATTGGTCAAAAAGGTGACTAAAAAGACCACGGGAAGAAAGAAAAAAAAATAAATCACAAAACGTTCAGTTGTGCATTTCTTTTGCCACCCCACCCAAAGTAATAAGCATCAACAAAATGCAATTAATGGGGAGTTGAACGCGGGCAAAGGTGTCTCTGCCCCCGTTACACACTGCTCCCATTAATGCTAACAGGAGCTTAGCTGGCATCAAAGAGCAAATACACCACAAAACATTTTAAAGAGCTATCATCACTGGAGATAAAATAGAAATTACAGCCTGATTACACCGTGCTGCCAAGAGGCTACACGTGCAGCGTAGCTCACAGGGACAACTGGAGATGACCAGGTAACTTCTGGACAGCTGTAAGGTTACCGTAAAACATCTGTGCAGAGAAATCTTTCCTTGTCTTTGCTTTCCTTTCAAGAAGCTGTGGCACTGGTGTCTGCACAGTTGTTTGAAGAATGTTTACAAATCAGCTTGACAAAGAGAAAAAAAATCCTGCCATCACTTGACCACAATCATGATCTTATTCTTCAGTAATGCGTGGTTTATTTCCCTTTCCTGATCTCTGTTAATAGACAGCACGTGCCTACACAATAGCCACTATTTTGTCTGTATAATGTTAAAAAAATAAATCACAAAACTCTGACAATGCAGAGCAGTGTCCCGGTGTTTCCTGGGGTAACTGCTCTCCCTTGAAAGCTAACTCAACTCTTCCCACAAAAGCACAGGCACAACTTTCATTGCTGTGCAAGTGCCTGAGAACTGGCTGATTTTATGGGGTAGCACAAATGAGCTCATGCTGGTGAACGTTAGTGGATTAGCTCCGAATTTCCCATCTTTGGCTGGTTTAAGGCAGATTCTTAGGTTTTCTGCACAGTAACTGTGGCGGGCAGTGGATACCCCTTTCTTGAATACCTGTCCCCAGCCTGGAAGGGTTGTCAGCTCCTGGGGGGCCCACAGGTGGAGCCGGCACAGGACAGGCCAGACTCAGTCCGGCTTCTGCTGGCACAAACCAGGCTGCTGGTGACAGAGAGGCCGATGTGGCCAGGAAGCATTGCACAACGCCACTGCAGACTCTCTCCTGAAGGCATTGGTGATGGATGGCTCCATTGTCTGGGGATGGGGCACGGCCAGCACAGCTGGCACAGGGGCTGGCTTGCTGCATCCCCCAGCAGGCAGGCAGGGCTCTGCTGGCCTCCAAGAAGCCAAGGAAGCTCTCTTGCCTGTAACCTGCGTAACGAGGCAGCCTCCCCTTGCAAGGGAAAAAGCAACAGCCCCATAAAGGCTCGTGCTGCCCTTCTGCATGGTGGTGCTAACTGGAGTCCTGCTCAACTGGGACTTCCAACATCTGTGTGTGCATCCTGGGCCACAAAACCTTCCAGGTAACGCTGACCTGCTTCAAAACAAGACCACGAGCTTTGTGGGCTTTGGACTTGCCTCTTCCATGCTTTCACTTGCAGACCTAGCAAGGCATGCTGGGGTGCTATGGCACGCAGAGCCCAGCTTGGCAGTCTCCAAATAGAGCCTGAGCTGTGCTGTGGCTGGAGAAAGAATCTGTCAAAGATTTTGGGTTGATTCTGAGTTTCCCCATCCCAACCCTGCTAATCCTAATGAGGCTCTGGCAGAATGCCACAGGAACTAAGGAAGCAACAAAAGGCTTTTTTGGTTTGCTTTTCTGCAGACAAAATACTTCTGGTATGCTCAACACTTTCTTGTTTAATTAACACTACACATGTTCTCCTTTCCTTTTGAAAATCAGAAGAGTATTTGTGGGCAGCGTGAGCATGATCTTCTGTTACAAGCCCTAACCTAGAGCCATGCTTAACGCCAAGCTCTAAACCCCTAACTATGGTGGCACCAATGGCGCCACTATAATCATGTTGTTTTCCAGTTACTCAGATCAGGAGGAGGCATTGCATTATTTCAGGAAGGATAGGTTTGGATTAGACACTGGGTTCTTGGGGGAGGGGTGGGGGGTAATTATTTGTCCCATCAAACTGTTTTAGGTCCTTACAGATGGCTATTTGGGGTTCCAGGAATACCCAACTGTACTCCTAATTTTTACAATGGGGGCAGTTAGAAGTCAGAAGAACCTGACTGTTATGGTTAGTGAAAATAGTAGATTTGTGCTGATAAAACACTACTCAGCATGTTTTTTGCTTTCTAGACGTAACCACCAATGCACTTAATAACAGGACTTGAGCAAACTATACTGTGTGAATCAAACACATAAAAGTACAAATATTCCTTTTTTTAGAAAGCAAGTCTTAAAAAGTGCATTATAATCAACTACCATGGTAAAAGGCAAAATATCCAGCATTACCACACACGCAACTGGCATAATGTGCTTTATTATACCCTTAGCTTGAAACTGGGTAAATAAAAATCAAATGACCAAAGTACAGTCTCCCGCACAGATTAGGGCACTGAGGACAGGAGGTTTGAAGAACCAAATCTGAAATCCTTTGTCTTCCTGATTATACTCTGGAAAAGGTGGACACATCTGGAAGACTGAGGAAGCTAATGCTGGTGTTACTGCTCTCCATGTCTCACTACTCTGACTGGCACCTATTTTATAGGTTCTGGATGCTGGAAGAAAAAGCCTTTATGGAAAGTAAACAGCACCTGCAGTTTATATTCACAGCACTAGAAAATACGCCGCTGTGGAAAATATGCAGTTGTTCATTTTTTAATAAAACGCTTTAATATATGGCCAGCAGGCAGCATTAGGACAAAGCAGAGGATGACACTGTTATGGCCCTGGGATCCATCCCTGGCTCTGCTGCTGCCTGCTGTGGGGAGAGCCCTGTGGCCCGCTCAGCCCGTGGCTGGCCACACACGCACCATCGCAGGGGGAAGCTCATGCTTAACACACGCCTGCAGTTGTGCAGGTCTCTGTGCAAGCAGCCCCGGGCCTTTGCTAGAAATGCAACACGCCATTCTTTGCTCCGTTAAGATTAGAATTGCGTGGCATTTTTCAGTCAAACATCTTTCTTTCGGTCAAAAATGTCGAGTGAGTGACATCAAAGTATTGCCTAAATAAAGGCTACTTTGCCAAGCTGTTTGCCTGGGGCAGCGGCGGGGGGTGTGTGTGTGGATATTCTGACAAAGTTCAAGCAGCTGTTTAGGCATTTTTCATGAAACAGCGTATTCTGGTTGCTTTTATTCAGACCAATTTTTGCTCTTCAAATTCTTCCTATTTTCCTTTAAAGTATTATGTTGCTCTAAACTGCCGCAAACCTTTTTTTTTTTTTTTTTTAAAATTTTAACCGAAAAATAGTAATTTTAAAAGCACCAATATATTTTTTTCTTTCAGTATTTCAGAAATGTCAGCAACCCCTTAAACTCGTCTCAAGCACTTCTATAGCTCTAGGCTGTACCACCCAAGGAACAGAAGCTCACAGCCATCTATCTATTCACCTACCTCCTTCACCGTCGTATTTACAAAGGGTTGTACTGATGGGAGCTCTGAAAGAATGAAATACAATGCACTTTATAGAAGGAGCTGGATGTGAATCTTTCCTATCTCAAAATCCAATAAAGCTTATGATTTTTATTGCATGTGGGAGTCCTTTGGTCTATGTAATAGTGATGAGCAATTTGGCCAGTAAGTCTGATAAAACCAGAAAGTACTTTTGAATATATTCTGGCCAGAGACACCTGGGAGTGAAGTGAGGGTGTTGCAGCTGGTGGCCCCAGGGGCACACACATACCTTGGGATTTTTTACTTGGTTTTGTTCCG
This sequence comes from Scolopax mira, assembly GCA_004320125.1. Taxonomy (NCBI): domain Eukaryota; kingdom Metazoa; phylum Chordata; class Aves; order Charadriiformes; family Scolopacidae; genus Scolopax; species Scolopax mira. Next base: position 226,899 of record BJBW01001546.1, on the reverse strand, counting down.
TTCTCTCCAGAAAAAACCAACTCCAAACCTCTCTTATCCTTGAATCTTCTCAGAATGGAGGTATCATCTCAAAACTATTCCCCCTTGCCTTTCCAACACACATGAACCCAAAAACTTCACAACCTGCTTTAGTCAGGGCTCTGGACTGGACTTTAATGGATCCCAAACAAAGCAACGCAGCACTCTTAATCCTGACCTTATTTAAACAAGGGAACACCAGGAATAACATTACTCCAAGACAGCCACACTTCCCCAGTGCCAATCAGGCCATTAAAAAGGCATAAGCAGTTTGTCTGACACAGAGGGACAAAGACAACCACAAAAATGAATCAAAACCAGGGAAAAATTAGAGATTAAAAGTAATAATACTCCTTTCAGCAAACCACAGCCTTAATGCATGATAAGTGGCTAAAAGACACAATCAGTGCGAGATCTAGAGACAAAATAAATGTCTCCTGACTGAATGAAAAATGCAAATTAAACTAGCTCTAGTACAGAAGCGTTTCCTTCACAGGGCAGTACCCTTTGCCACCGAGAGGTCTGGACCCCTTTGCTGCAAATGAGGGCTGCCATGGCTGACCCTCCCTCACCTCACTTAAGGAAAACACACACGCTCAAAGTCAACAGTTGGAGGCAAAGGAAGAAAAACCCAAACACAGCAGATCTGCTAGAAAAGATTTCCATGGAGGTTCCCTCCCCAAATAAGCAGATGGTTTCCAGTTAGTCAGGGTCAGGGTCTGCCCGTGTGGTTTCCTGCCTGCTTGCTTTGTAGCTTATCTAGATTTCATCAAGATAAGCAGTCCGAAAAAATTAGAATGGCTAAGTACAGAAATTAGGGAAACTAAATACAAACGAGCCTTGGTTTGCACTTGTGCAGACAAGCAGGGGAATGTGTGCCCACGGGTGGGATGTATGAGGTGGTGCCAACCCCTCTGCTGGACATCTCATCTGCAGAGCCCGGGTCGGGTCTTATTAATGCTGCTGTGCCTGTCCAGGCACCAAGACCGTGCCAAACTCTATCCAAAAAACTCTGGGAAACAGCTCGGCTGCTTTGAAAATACCCTTGCCATCACTTTACAGCCCTGCCTGCCTGAGCGGTGGTGCCAGCAGGCCAGGTCCCTGGCGCATCCCCGTCCAGGCTGGCAGCCCTCGGAGGGGTGGCACACAGAGTGGCTCTTGCAGCGCCCTGCAAAGCAAAAATCCGACTGGGAACGTATGCAGAAGTTACCATATGGAAAGGGCATTCTCAAATTAAACCCCGGAACCCATCTGAGCGAAGGACAGTTTCACTTAAAGGAAATCTCTGAGGTCAACCAGCAATTAACTGAAAGGTTCTGATTGAATACGCTATTGACTGCGCTCACATCAGAGAGCTTCCTGTTTATTATACCTTATGGGCTGTCTAGGTGCCAAGACATCAAACTGTCAATAATCTATTAATACTAAACAGCTCCTCCCTCCTTACTCCCCCATGCAAATACTCTCAGGCTAAGAAACTGCAATAAAAAGATGGAAATTTTTGAAGTGAGATAGAAATGAGCTTTTTAGGGTATTTCTTTGCTTGGTTCCAGCTGAAAGTACAGCAACATTCATAAACAATATAACACGCAGTCTATAACTACATGGAAAAAATTGTGTTAAAAAAAATCAGACATGATTGAGACCATATCCTGAAATCTGGCTTTCTTTTCCAAGCCATCTTTAAACAGTCTAAGTTAAATTTAATTAACGATTTACATTTACAACAAGGAGAGAGAAGTTATTTAAAGAGAGGCCTACAGGTCCTTAACATTCAGTGTCTGGGAAACAGTTGTATGTAAAAAAAAAAAAAAGTTTTAATGAATTTAATAGAGAAAAGCACTTCAATTAAATGCTGTCAAAGAGGATTGTATTAATGACTGCACACAAAGGAATTTAAAGCAAGCCAAGTATATTTAGCAAATAGGAAGTAGGCTTTCAGAGGCTGCAACTATTTATGTTTCTGCCATTGCAATGCATCTAGGAGATCGCGTTGCCAATTGAAGGCAGTTATGTTATTAGATATGATTTTATTTATTATGGATTATTAAAATTTCAAGTGCTGCAGGGAATACATTTATTTAACTTCTAAAATGAAAGAACAAAGATATTTCCTGCTTGTTCAGTAAGAGGAAAAATAGAAGAGGAAATAAATAATAAATAATAATAATAAGTTAGCACTTAACTAGTAAAGTGCTGTCCAGACAGATCTTTTTATGGGGCTCGTTGAGTCCTGGAATTTTAGCGTGTCTCTTTCTTTCTGCTACAAGTGGATGGATTTGCAGTTGCTACTGCACAGCATGGAAAGAGGAGCCAGCTCTTACTCCTCATGAGCAGGATAAAACTCCTCATTGTATCACAAGGGACTTCTGCAATACTCTGGTACATTTCAAATCTAAAACTTACCAAAATCCCAAGAACTAAACAGAAAATGTTGCAAATCTAAAACTTACCAAAATAGCAAAAACTAAACAGAAAACAAGAGACTTGGCCACACAGCTCTCATAAAAGCCTCCAACAACTCTGGGTCTGCATTAAGACTCTAGAACGTGCTCACTTTCCTCAACATCTGTGTGGTGGGACTTGTGGCAGGGGGGCTCTTCACAATCTCTCCATGTGCCTTGGATTCAAGTGCAGCACATCAAGTGGGCATGGCCTAATAAGAGCACAACGTAGAGATCGAAACTATAAATTTGAGAAAATTTAATGGCGTCAACGTTATCTTGTACTATGATGTAACAAATAACATAAAACTAAATTTAATCCAAACTGGAAACCGAGGAATGTTTTTTGACAAAGTTAATGAGATGGCTGGGTTTGTAATATCCAGGACATGTTCTGGGATTTACCACATCCTTTTTGCCATATGTAATGGTAAGGCATTAATAATGATTTTAGAAGTTTCAAACTTCTTATAAGGTCCAGAGGCACCTTCTACATGCTTGTATGCCTTGGTTTCTGAACACCAAGTCCCTTTAAATTAGGCACCACAACATGAGATAGTCCCAAATTACTGGTTTTAAAATGTATTTATTTGTACTCAATATAAGATTTTTATCTTCTAGTTTGAAACATGAAGAAGTGAGTAGAACTGTGGGAAAAGACATTGGAAAGGAGGCACAAGGGGATACCTACTTCCTTTCACAAGGTGAGAAGCACCATAAATAGTGAAATTCAATTTTCTAAATACATTATCTGATTTTTGTTTAAGACTTTAATAAAAGTCATATGTGATGTGTGTTGAGAACGTAGCCTTTGTTGTTCCACAGCTAGGGATCTTGCAAACAGCTTCGCTTTGTCTGTGCCAAGATATTTTGGAATATTCTTTGAAACTCTGTAAGCATAGATGACTGTGAGAAAAAATATGTGCTACTGTACTTCTGGATACTTGATGTGTGAGAATAGTGCATACACAAAAAAACATTTCCTGTTTCAATCTGCAATTCCTGTAAAAGTCCATGCAAACATGGAACATACATAGCATACAAACCCCCGAAAAAACCATATCCCTGCACATATTACAGTCTCTGGGTATTTCCAACTATTCAGGGGGGAAAAAAAAAGAAAAAAAAATAAAAGAAAGGAAAATTAGTGTATGAAAAGACTGGCCCAGGGCAAGGAGACTGAGCATCTATGTCCTCCTCTGTCACAGCCCAGCAGTGCCCAGAAGCTGCACCATTTCCTTGGGGGATGCTGTGTAACACAGGAGGCAGAGCAGCTCACTCACCACTCACTCAGAGATCTTTGAGGGACAACCAGTGCAATGTGCTCTGGTAGCACAATACAATCTTATTCCCCTCCCCATGTAATTTTTATGATTGCCTGTCTGCACAGAAAGCCCAGATGCAATGATCCCAGGCTCTAACTTTATTCTAAGATTTCTGTAAGGAGCCCAAGAATAAAATGTTTCATATGGCCAGCAGTCTATAAACATTTACACATCTCTAAAATCCGATATTATCACTTATGTACAAGTGCAAGGGACAGAGTATTTTGGGAGCATTAAAATGAAATTTAAAAGACCAATATTTTGAAGTGCAAAAATTTTCAAATGTAAATGGAACAGAGGCTCATCTAGTGGCTTTTCAGCCTTTAAGATTTGCCTGCTGTCAGCCAGCAAGCAAGCTTCAAAGGTTACGTGAATTTAAAGAGCTTTATTTAGTAATCTTGCTCTAGATGTTTGCTCATCCTCAACCTACTACAACTCTTTACAACACTGGCAGCTTAGCATTTATGAGAGGGCCAGGACTGGAAGAAATGAAGGCTAAATCTGTTCAAATTCTGTGTGAAAGGCAGCAGGGTGAGACAACAAAGGCCAGAGCTACAGTGACCTGTCAGAGCGACATGAAGGCAAACCACCACCCTGCCGATAATTGCCAACTCTCCACAGTGCTAAATCTGCACAGTCAGATTTTAAGGAAAGTTTCTGCCTGGAGCATCCCGCCTTGGGAGCTGGGACAGCCCGAGAGGAGCTGCTCTGGGACAGCCTTGCACAAGCCACCATCTGGGGAGAACTGCCTCTGCCTCAAACGGGGCAGCACATGTGTCCTCAACCCCAGGGACAGCCTCTACCTCCACCACGCTGTCAGCACCATCACAGTCATGTTTGTTGCAAGAAGCTGGTGAAGAAAAACACCAGCCACACTCTCAGGGCTTCCTTGCTTAAGAGTCCCACCTCATTCATGCCCTGCCCTTGGTTGATCCTGGACCAAATGAAAGCTGTCCCAGAGCAGGTGGCACTGAGGTGGCCTCATGGTTACAAATACAGAAAGGAGGTACTCCTTTGACAAGACTGCACTTGCCACCTCAGAAAAAAACAAAACTATCTACTTCACTTCATCTTCCATTTCTAGGGTTAAATGGAATAGCACTAAACCTAAACTAATTTCAGAACAGAAGCAATTTTGCTTTAATTGCAAGTACACTCCCCACTATCATTTCAAGGGGAATCGCAGGCTTAAAGTTAATAAAAATCAGCAGCACTTTTCAGCCACATTAGATATCCACACTAAACAGAAACAGCTGAGAAGGCGCAGTAGGCAGGTTTGGCTTTAGCAGTCAGAGCTCAGTGGCTTTCCACTGCAATTGTGGTAACTATCAATCACAAGAAGCTCTATCGGACACCTCTGAGTTGAATGCAAGGGGTTTGTTGTCTCATACGTGCTCCTGTTGCCTTTGTCAAACCTTGTGCAATGCTCCCAAGCTACCGCGGCCCATCAGGAAAATGACGTGCACCAGAAGGGTGGAAAACTAGAGCCCACAGACACAGCTTTTGTTCCAAAAAACAGCGTGTCTGGCTGCGGGGCACGGGTACTGGAGCAGGATGAAAAATCAGCTCAGAAGCAGAAGAGAGTTTTGCATGTGCTGCTTCCTTCCAAGAAAGAGAGTCCCTTACCCCCACCCAAAAGCAGACACTCACACGTTAGAGATAAATGCTGAGTAAGTGCCATTCACCTCCAGCTTTAATACTGCACAGAAATAGAAGTTACATAGTTTGAGATTTTTTTCAGTGGTATTTGAATGGTTTAGATTAACAGGAGATACTGAATTTGGCTGCTATTGTCTAATTTTGATAAGAGAGAATGGAACTCCAGATAATGTAGTGACTAAGGAAGACAGATATTCTTCACTCACAAAGATCTCGTTCTGACATGCATTTCTCTCTGTAGTTCTAAATCAAAGACAACATAAATGCTCCAACTGCAACCCAACCAAACTAAATCTCTGAGCTTTTTGAGTGGAATGAATAAACCTGCAATACAAATATCTTTACAAGTCCACCTGAGCTTGGTGAGTACAAGCTGTCTCACAGGTCTTGACCATCCCTGTCTGAGCCACATCACATCCAGCCATGGAATAAGGAGCTGGGGGAATCAAAAAGCAGTGGGTATCCATCTAGTCTGTCTTTTGGGTGCACAGAAATGATCAAAAAGCAAACTATCAGGGTGCAGCCATTAAAAATGAATCACAGGCACACCATCCCCACAAAGAATTTTGTCTAGATAAAACAGTAAGCACCAAAGTCAAAGAGTTAGCATGGTTTGGGAAAGTGGTTTTTGTCCAGGTCTCCCAGACAACTCAGTCCTGATTTCCAGTATGTGAAATGCCATGCTGTAACCCACACAAACACAGCAAAAAATCACTGTGCACATCATCCTATAGACCATTAAGCACACCATGCTCCCCATGAAATAACAGTTTTCCTTCACTTACCATCTATGACTGCCTGTTATTAATTAATATTATTTTTAAAGAAAATAAATTTTTTAAGTCTCACTGTTTTTTTCCATCTGTATGCTATGCATTGCGTGACCCATGAACTCTAAGACAATGTTTAGAATCAGCTATTTCATTAGGAAGAATCGCTGTGGTGTTCATTCCCCTCCCTATTACTTCTAGAAAGAGAATATGAAATTAGTTTCATTGGATTGCCATTGCCACTTGCTTTGACCCAGTTTTACGAGGGCTCCATGTTCTGCTGTTTTGTATTTCATTGTCATTTCTAAAATATTTGTTCCCTTCCATCCCTCACAAAATGACAAAATTAGTATTTCATTTACTTCTGTGGTATGTTATTTTCCGCATATTTAAAGAGAGACCACAATGTTTGCAGTGAACACACAATACAAAAGAGCTTTCCTACAGCTTTCTGCTATGCTTTCTTTTATTTACTAAAGTTCCTCCATGATTTACTATCTGAACTATTATAAATTACCAGATTTGTCTAAATCAAAGCTTCTGAGAAAAAAAGAGCAGAGGAACGTCATTTTCAAAAAGTGACAAAAGTAACAGTGTATCAGAAAGCATGTGAAAACCATTCCTGTTTCTATAAAGTCAACATTTGGCTGCTCTTAAATCAATATGTACCTACCAGCTTCAGCAGAAAATGAAAAGCAAGGTTTCCCTGCTCTCCAAATAGTAGGTATTTTGCTGCAGTGGTGGCTCATTACTCCAGAGAACCAGCTTATCCACCCCAACACTCCAGAGACAACAGCTCGATACATCATTTTCCCAACTGAGTCAGGTTTCTCTGCCCCGGCAATTAACAATGAATTAGCACTATATTAAAGTGCCAGGCAAGACGGTTATTCTCTGGAGTGGTCACCTTGGACACAGCAGACGAACAGTGGGAAAAGGGAGAGAAATTAGATTTACTGTGTCCCAGCATGTTTGTAACAAACACCGAATCCCTGGTTGGCAACAGGAAGTGGCTGTAGGCACTTCTCACTCCAGAAGGGTCCAATGCCAGCAAAAAGCCTGGGAGTAGAGGGATTTAGCGAGGGATGGAAAGTAAATTAAGGCACCCTCACCTCTGCAGAGCAGGAAGCTAAACACAGAACCATGTATCTGCCTAAGAGTCACGCCAGACCAGATAAAAGGTCCAGCCAGGATCCCATCTCTGATAGTGGTGGAAGAGGATGAGAACAGGGCAAAAAATAATATTTCCTGGCATACACTCCCACCCTCCAGGAACCTGTGGCTCAGTCACTCCATAAATCAAAGGTGGGGTCCTTGTGGAACCCAGCTAGCAACACCCTCACAGATCTTTTCTTTAGTCCTACAGCAGTACTTTGTAATGACACCACATTGCACAGAAAGGGAGGGAGAAAGAGTCACTTTGTGCACACCTGAATTTCCTTTAAACCCAGTCAAAGGTGCTGTGGGGAGCTCAGCCTGCGTGCACAGCCACATGGAGGTGTAAGCATGGATGCTCTGCAACCGGCATGTGAAGGGAAATCCACACTCTGGCACGTCCATATGGTCACACCTGATGCTGCCAGAGAACACAGCCATGTCACAGAGCTCCACAGGGCTCGCATTTTATGACTCCTCAGCACAATAACAAATAAATCAAGTGTGCAGGGAGGAATTTCTTGTGCACTGAGCTTCCATTATAGACATTTTTCATTTCAGAAACAGGAAAATATTTGATTAAATGGATTAATATATGACTGACACGAAAAATCTAATGGAAGACATAAAAAAATTAAAATGTTTCTTTTTAAAGCTCTGAACCTAAAGCTAAACAGTGAGGTACATGCTTGTAATATTGAAGAGAGGGCAAGAATCTGCCACAACATAAACAACAATCCCTTAAACATCAACAGCCAAGTTGTGTCCAGCTGATCTCCTACAAAAACTGCCCCGTTGCACACACCCTGCCCTTGGAAGACAGAAACCACTCCTGGCCTTGGGGTGATTCCCTCATGGAAGGTGTGCCCAACCCCGTAATCTGCAAGTGAACGACACAAAACCCATCACAATGAAACCTTGGCCACTTCCAAGAAGTCACACCGGGGAAAAGGCTGAAAATTACCTTGTGCCTCCCGTGATAATAGCCAGGACTTTCTTCCCAGTCCTTCAGTCTGGCAGAGGGGTGTCCCCAGCCCAGAGAGGCCTTGATCGTTGTGGTAGGGAGCTCTGGCAACAGCACGGGGCAGCCTGCTTTGAGGTTCTCCCAGTCTCACAGCTGGAGGAGCAGGAGACTCAAACGTCAGACACACGTTACCCAGACACACACGAAACCCATCACAGCAGAAGGAAAGAGCAGAGGCAAGAGCCTCCTGCCTGCTTTGGTGTTACAGAACTGCACCTGCTGTTATTCACAGCGCTGCTACCTCTAGTTTCTTCAAAGGACTCTCATCTTGACATCAAGGCTGCAGGTAAGGGCAGGACTTAACAGTGCACTTTTCACTAGCAAAGCCTGCAAAGCAAAGTAGGTCGGTGACTGCAGCGCTTGGATGTTTCCACCCTCTGCTAAAAGGCAGCCAGACATTCCGCACCCGCCACCACTCTGAGAAGGAAATGAGAGCTGCTTTCCCACTGGACACTACAGAGGGAACTTCAGATAGGCAGAATGTAATTACTTGGCCTGGAGTCCAGCCAGCAGCAGGGTCCAAGACCCCTACCCTTATGTAAAGTGTCACAGAGTCTCCAATGACTGCAAGTGTGAGGACCTCAGCTTTACATCTCCGGCTGCTGTCACTGATTCTTCATGGCTAATTACCTAATAGTGACCCTTGCAGCAAAGCCAAAAAACAAACCTTGCTGCTTGAAACAATTCAAGTCCCAGAGACCGAAAGCTAGACAAATTTTGCTTGGTGCAAGGTATGTTTTGACAATAGGGAGCAGGTGGACAGCAAGCCTCTTGTGTCTTCTACTGGTAGCGTGCCACTCAGAAGCCTACTGGGGTTTTTGGATGGGCAAACATAGCTTTAAAATGCAGCACCCCCAAAACACAAGCCTACTGTATCAACTGTATACCAGAGTCTCCAGAGTTTTGCTGTATGTAGTTGCCAGCTGGTTCCATTTATTTTTCTTCATTTTTCATATTTTGACTGTAATAAATAATTAATCCATGGCTTTGTAACTTGCTGACAAATACAAATGCATCACATTCCAACGCAGTGTAACGTGTCACTCACAAGAGCCAACCTGCATGATGCAGAAAAGTGATGTGCAGGAGGCTTTGGAAAGTAGGCTAATCATCAAGGTCACCCCCAAGAGCTCAGGGAAACTTTTTCTTCAAATTGTCCATTAGAGGATTTTCTGGCTTGCTGTGGGCACCAGAACTGGGTTAATATGTTCAAATCTACAGAGGTCTAGTCATCTTCCCACATGTTAGCTTGGCTCTTTCCCCTTTTGTAGCTCCTTGCCTCCCACAAACTTTTGAGGACATGGAAGACAAAACTTGCAATGTTAATGACTCAGAGCACTACCCCTGCTTTATAGCTCTGAGAATCCAAACCCCAGGAAACCTATTTTTTTCTTCTAGGCAAAGACCAAATGGAAAGCCAGGAGGAAGTCAGTAGCAGAAGAGAGAAAGGAGACTGAACTAGGCAATAATTAATCTGGGTGAGACCAACGTGTTTCAGAAGGGGCAGGACTACAAGACAGAAAAACCTCCCGCCTCTGAAGAAAGGTGACTAGATAGTTGGCAGCAGTGCTAGCAGCAGCAGAACAAGAGCAGTGACAAAGAATAGAGGCTGAATGCCAAGGTTCACAGCAAGAGTAGCAAAGCGGTGGAAGCCATCATCAAACGACAATGGGGAGAGCAAAGGTGGGAGGAGGAACTGTGAGATTATCGGAGTCACGCAATGGGATCGGGTGAATGGCACTAAGTGCTGGTGGCAATCCAAAAGGATGGTCTGCTGTGGAAAGTGTCACCTCAGCTTTTTAGATTGAAAAAACATCTCCAGGGCCTCTCTTGACCATCAGCAGATGTCTGGGTTTGTGACATGCATCACTAGTTATTAGGAATACACAGAAGGCCGATTTTCTCTTCTGACTGAAGCTGGAACTGCAAAGATGACAAATCTTGTAGTATTTTCACTTCATTTTCCCGACACATATTTGCATCTATTTATTTCTCATTCTATTAAGACCTGAGACAAGGACAGAGCAAAGGTGCACAAACCAAAAATTCATACTAGTTACAATGGTTGTACAGTAGAGCAAAACAATCCTGAGGAAGCTTTAAAGTGAAAGCCTGCTCCCTGCATGGCTATGGTCATTTTAGCAGTACTTTTAAAAGTTTCTGTGAATATATAAAACCCTCTTCTCCATGTTCCATTCTTCAAAACCTCTGTGTTACCCCATGCATGGACAAACTTCTGTTCCTGCCCTCCTACTTTTCCTGAACTGTTGCCCGTATCCTTCAAACAAAAGCAAATGTATGGCTGCAGTTGCCCGTTGGCCACTGCTTGAGAGTGGTTATCAGGGGTTCTTGGGTTCTGTGAGAAGGAGTGAGTGACCAAGTCCCCACTCCTGTTCTGCTTCCTAAATAACTGCACACTTCTTGCCATTGCTGAGGAACACATTTTTACTTCTCTGAAAATCAACGTCTTTAGACAGCTAAATTGTGTTTCAGCCACAACTTTCAGCAAGTACTGACACCAGGGGGGCTCTATAATATCACTACTGCTGACCTTGCTGTTACCAGAGGCAGGGACTGTCACATCTCTTCTCTTCAACCACCAACACAAACCTGCACACACTCACACATGTGCTGCAACATACACACAGTGAGCTCTGAATTTGAGAGCTGTGGCTTACATGTCCCTATAGACAGATGGAAACTGGTGCGTGCCAGCCTGCAAAGCAGAAGGAAGCTGGAACCAGTTGCTTCTCTCTGCCTCTGACAGTGGTTCCCACCTCCTCTCCCTCTGCCCCGAGAAGGAAGTTAGTGCTCTGACCTGCACAGGCTCAGGAGTGAGCTGGACAACATGCTGCATACGCTCACTGTGGTGATGTCGGGACTCTTCCTCATAGATCACATCCCTCTCATGCTGGGGAAGGTTCAGGAAGCGGCGAATGGTGCAGAGGTTCTCCCAAAGGGTGCGGTTTTCCGGACTTGGGTTTTCTTTCCAGCGAAGCAGCTCACACAGCCAGCCCTGCAATGGTGGGGTCAGCACAGTTAATTCACAGAGCACCGAGGAACCAGATGTGAGTGTAAGATCAGCTAGACCTGAAGCTCTGTGCTGCAAGTTCTGCTGGTCTCATCTCACACAGAACACCTCCTGCCCTCAGCCGCCCTTTGGTCCCAACAAATCCTTGATGTATTCTATTTCCTGCAAGCTGGAGAAACAGACACAACCAACAGTGCTTTACAGAAACCAGAAAGCACAGCATCTCACCCCTTGTCAAAATCATACCATGTTTAAAATGCGCAGATATAAATATATAATACAGAAAACCAGAGTTGAAATAAAGGCGCATCTCCACATCCATTTCAGAGTCCCTTTATTTCTTCATCCAAGCAAGAGGAAAGGAGACATAACCCCCAAGACTTGCTAATGCCATGGGTTACAGCTGTAGGACCAGAAATTCAACCACTACTGAAAATGTTTATGAGAAGATACTACAAAGTAAAGACCTCTCCCAGCTTGGAGCCCCACTAAAATTTGACAGCTTTAAATAATCGAATGGCCATTTAGAACATGCAACCTCACAGAAAGGGAATCCTCTAGTATTTAGCAGGAAAGCAGCAAACAGGGTCCTGCAGAAGTTACTAGAGAGATCAAGATACTAGATAGAGGTTATTCTAAACCCAACTACAGATCATAATAATAGTAGATTTTATTCCTGCTGTATTGTTCCAAGGTTAGTTTCAAAACGTCCTTAAAAAGGTACCACTGCAGGAAATCCAGTAGGACCTCTGAGTCCTCTGAGTAGGACCTGAGAGCTTTCCCCAGCCAGGGAAAGCACCAGGGCTTCAGGAAGAGGACACTATTCTCAAACACAAAGCCCACCTGAGAGCACAATGGCAATAGCTGTTCAGGTGAGGACAGCCCCTCGTGTCCTTGTATGAGCATGTTGTGGGGGAGGTGACCCGGTGTCCCCAGGAGGCTAACCAGGGATGGTGGCTGTTGCTGCAGCTGCTGGTGGGGGACACACAGGCAGCCCCATCCTGCCTGCCAGCAGCCGGCCCCACTTGGGGCTGGGGGACAACTCCTCCTCCCCTGTGCCTGCGCACAGGAGATGCAATGCAAATGACAGAATACAGGAAGATAATGCTGAGGATGCTGTCAACACGCCTTACTGACTCCTGTCAAAATATTTTACCTAGTAGCTTTATAACCCATCATTTTCGAGCTACAACTCAGCATTCTGACACCATTTTGACAGGCACCTTACAATACCTAGGAGATAGATAGCTCGATCAATGTTAAAATGTTGGGTACGAGAAGTAGCCAAAACTGTATTTTTCCAAGCAGCGACTAGAGCAAGCTGAACAGCCAGGTTCATGACTGGCCCATGTGGGGGCTTTTTGGTATTGCTTTTTTGTGTAACAACTTGTATGCCATTGACAACTTCTACCGTGCACTCTAAACCCCATATATAATATCATAAGCCGTTGTTTGTCTTACTCTCCACTGTGTCTTCTGCCTTCACCCCCCCCAAAAAAGGCAAGATTTGATTATCTCCGCTGCATCAGCCAAGACAGCAACACCAGCTGTTCTCATTGTGCAGCCTCTTCCTCACGGCCTACATGTTAATAACCTGATCATTCCATTTTCTCCTTCAACTGCCGGCTGCAGCACAGCGAAGAGACAAAAACCCAGGCCCATCTGCAGCAGCTGTAGGCACTGAACTGTGAAGCCACCAGGGATTTATAAACTAATCTGTAACACAACACTGCCTTGTTTTTACAAGTGAGAGGCCACATTTGTGCAGACCTGATCTTTTCTTGCAATAAACTAGGAGGGTTGGGGGGGGGGGGGGCAAGTATGAAAACAAGATATCTAGTCATTTACTTAGGAAAAAAACCAATCTGTATTATATTTTCAAAGTATTTTGACTGGTATTGGGGTAATCTCTCAGCCAGGTGATATCTGCATTTTAATGTAGTGCGGCCACATCCCTTGCCCTCAGTTCTCCTCTTTCCCTTCCCTCTGCTCAGAAATCCCCCCAAACTTTATCTCTTTCACAGAGAAGACAGGAAGAAAATCCCCCAGCTCCAGAGTGTTTTCTCAGGGGTTCCTCCATACAAAGGAAATAATTTTTGAAACAGAAAATAAACCATCTGTGGAAAAAAATAAGCCCCTGCTTCTCTCTGTTGTCAGTGATGTGAATAAGGCTCCAACTGAACTCTTTCGAATGTTTCAAGCAGGTATGTTTAACATCTCCCGAGGGATGCTGCAGCATGAAGACCAATCGTTTGACAGAAAATACACACAAAACCCTGCACCTGGTGGAGCTGGAGCCCGGCGTGGGGCAGGCCCGGGGGAGGAAGGCTCCTGGGGCTCTTCCGAGGGCTGCGGGGATGGCTCAGCCAGACCACCTCCCCTTCCCAAAGTTGGATCGGCTAGCCCGATGGCAACTGCTGCATTTTGATTTATCTGTCCCGTTATAATCAGCACTCATTACAATCACTTAGAGCAACACTACAGGCCTCATTATGGACTAGGCACTCACTGCCATTAGTCTTTAAGAAGGATAGCGCTCAATTTGCCTGGCAACATGCGAGGTCCTGACCTTGGAGCTATTAGGGAAAAGATTAGACTGCAGTGTGACCATGTGTGCAGACATGAGCAAACCAAATTAATTTCTGGCAAAGGGAGGCACCAGGCAAAGACCCTGCCATCCTGAGGACACCTGAGAACTTCTCCATTCCCCAAAGGACATAAGCTAATGGCACGTTTAAAGGAGCCTGGTTCTGAAGGTGAAGCACATCCGTGGTATTTAGAGAGATATTAATCCAGTTTCCCCACAAAGTATTTGCTTGGCTGATCAGATTAAGGGATCTAGCCTTCAACAGCACACCCCCACCACAGCAGGCCCCAAGAAATCTGTGATACTTCACAGCCTCAGACATATTGCACCATGTGTACCCAGCTGCTACAATAATTAGCTTATGAATGTATCAGCTGGTTCTGTGATTTTTATAAATAATAACTAACCTACAGAGCAGAAAGATTTTCATGAGCCTAATATTAGCAAGAAATTGCAAGGTGCGCCTAACTCTGAATTGTCATTGTGCTAAATGCCCTGTCTTCTCTCACGTCGTGCGGGGCTGGATCTCCCCCAACGCCATTTATAAATATTTATTTTTGCACTGCAACGGCAATATATTTGTGGCAGCTTTCTTCACAACAGCCATCATGCGCTCACCCCCACACATACACACATGTACCCACTGTGTGCATGTGTACACTTATCTGCATCAAATCCATCCTTTCATTGCTCTTTTCCCATCCTTCCCTTTATTTATTCAAGAATTCATTCTCTTGTCCATCCATTCAAGACCTTACCTATCCATCTACAGGGATGCTTATTAGGTGATAGCTTTGGATAATACGTGAGAAAACACAGCGCTGCAGCTTACTCACACATTCTTTATGATTACAAGTAACCGCCCTCCACATGCACAGATGAAAAGTCTGCATCGGATTTTTTTAATTATTTATTTAAATAATCTTAGCACGCCATCCAAGAAAGTTTTGCAGTACCAGGCAAAAAAAAAAAAAAAAAAAAAAGTGTAAATGTCAAATAAAACAGTGACAGATGACAGTATTCTCTATTGAATAGCACCGTTTCTTCGTGCATGTTCAATGAGAACTCATGAATTATTAATACGCAAATCTCCCTTTTCTGTTAAAAATCTCAACTTGGGGTTTTTTGATTGCAATTTTTTTTATTTTCTTTTATTTATTTCTTTGGGTCTGTGTATGTTACACAGAGCTTTCCAGGAGAATGATTTCATTTAAGAAATGCTAACATACAGAAATTCTTGGAGCTACAGCCATTCACAGTGAATTTCCATCTATCGCTACATTTATTGGCATGAAGAAGAAAAAGTGAAGAAGGAGATGCTATCTCACCACCTTTTCCCCCGCTCATCCACAACATCTGAGCTCACTGCATTGCAAGTAAATCCAACTTCTGTGAACGCGTTCTGAAAATCTAACAAACACCACATCCTTCCCCAGATCCACGATACGCTGCGTTTCTGCTCCTGCTGCCCTGGCACATCACGAGTCTCGCTCCACTGCACAAACAGCCCCCCGACTGCCACCGAGTTACCAGGAGACCTTGATACACGCCACTGTCAATATGGGTGGCAGAACCCAGCCCTTCATGTCAGCTTCTAAGGTTCTCAAGTGGGAATGTCTTCCATTAAAAATAAGAGGAGGAAAAACCAGCACAATTAAAGGATGCTTTTGGCTCTACAGTCAGGCACACCCAGTGCTTGTGGTTACAAGGAATTCTGCTCAGAACTTCCTTCGTTTCACCCCAAAACTTCTAGAGGCATCGACAATGCAGCCCAATTTAGCTCATTAAAGAGAGCTGCAGAGAAGTGCTGGCCTCTATTTTTGTTGTTCTCATGAGACAAGATAAACATTTTCTAAGCATTTTATTTGATAAAACAAATAATATCACATTAATGTCCTATTTTTAACCTCTCTCTCTGTCTCCTAATCAAATACATTTCCACATAGCTAAGCAAACAACAACAAAAACCTGCAGGAAGCCAGCCATTCCCATTGTGCTTTTGTGCTGTTAAAGAAACAGCATGCTTACTACACCAAAGCATCAGCCTTGGCGCACTCAAACCCCGCTGAGGGACAGTTAGCTGGTGTGGCCATCACCAGCCATATTCTGTCACTTGTCCCTGAGCCCTTTTTAGCAGCTTGACCCTTTCACTTTTACCAGACTTACCCTGGAGCGGGGGAGGCTACTCTGGCAGCCAGAGGCACCAGGCTACAACAAGGTCAGGTTTTCCAGCACTCAGTGAAGGCATGGCACAAGTATCCTGACCTCCCGTAACTGCCCCCTGCAGATCTGCTGACTTGCAGTCAAATCAAGGACCAAATTTCTGATTAAGGACAAGAAAGCACGTGGGAAGAGCTCAGGCTCAGTTACACTGGGGCTACAGGCCAGAGCTTATGCTTCAAGCAGCACCTCTACTGAAGGCCAATGTAGAAGGCAGCAGTTGGGTGCTCACGGTGACTTAGTCACAGGCAGCCTTTCTGCTTGGGCTGGACCACCAGGCACTTCGAGCCTGGATAAAGCTGCAACAAAACTGACCTTGTGCCTTCCTGCATTTATATTGAAAATAATAATAATAATAATAGTAGTAATAATACTGCTAGTTTTCTGTGCTGACATTTTCTAGGGTCTCCAGTGAAAGCATGAGTAGGCAAATGAGGAGCTTTTAGTAAGAGTGATTCAGGAATAAATCTCAAAAATAAATGTAAAAGGCCATTTCCGCACCCACATTATCAGTGCAGAAAATGTCAATATATGTGACAAAAGGAAAAAAAAAAAAGCAGCAATGATCGACGCAAGTCTTGAAAGATTAGGAAAGAAATGTTGCCTTCCCCAGAGAAAGCCTGCTTTCTATACGGGATCACAGGAGTCCTCTGGACAAACTTCCTCAGCCTCTCCTCCCTCCACTCAGTTTGGGACTCTGCAGTGCGAAATGAGCCAGATAATATTCAGCTCTTGTTCCTTAGTCGCCAAACTCTCTTTCCATGAATCCAATAAGTGTCTATTAAAATAAATAAACCCCCTAATGATTCAAGATAACCTAATCAAGAAAGCTGAAATGGATAAAAGACTAACTGTAATGGAGAGTTCTGTCATGGCTTCAATGAATTCTTGATGAGGGCCGGGGGAGGGGGACTGAACCTGAGAAGCTTTACTTGAAGCATTTTGATACAGTTCAAGGTTAATCACTCAAAACCCTGTTTTTTCTGAAACACTCAATACTTTCCCTCCCCCAAAAATTCAAGGCCAAATGCAGAGCACTTTCATGAGGGCCAGTTTTTCACTAGCCTTATAAAACATGAAACAACACCAAAAAAAAATGAAAAAAGTACATGAGCCCTGACGTATCTTAGATCCACGGGAACACCAAGTCTGCTTACAGCTCTTGGCCTCAGAGGGAAGGATGCTGTGCACTGAGGATATTTGCAGCATGCCAAGTTCAAAATAGCCTCTTCCCGTGCTGGAGAGGAAGTGTGGGTTTGTGGTTAGGGCAAGCAGCCCGCCATCAGCTCCCAGGTCTGCCAAGGACTTCCTGAGCAAAGCCCCAGCTCCACAACCATCCCTGCTTCACTCAGCTGCTGAGAGGCTAAAGGCACTCCTGCAGATGCTGTCCTGGATGGGGGTCACGCTGCAGCTGCATATAGAAGTCTGTGAAAAAGAAGCTAATGTCTAAAGGTACTTCAAAGAAATTTTAAGGTCTGTCAAGGAGATAAATGTCTTTCTGTATTTCCTCCATGTGTAACAAGGACATCAAAATATCAGCGTAACAGATATGGCCCAGCTGTAGAGATTCTCAGCACCATAAACACCGAGATGTTACAGCAGTAAGAAGTGTCCTATATGCACACACTATATACACTCAACATCTTCACCACCAGCTGTTTTTCCTAGCTGTTGTTCATCTTCACTGGAAGCTAATTAGTTTAAGGGCACAGAAAATACCTATTATAAGCAAAAAGAGGGGAGAGAAGGCATCCCATTCTATCAAATGAATACAAAGGAATATAAATTGGGAAGGAGAGAGAGGGAAGGACAAAATAAAGGTTTTCTAAAGCTAACCCTGACTCAGAATGACACTGCTCATCCCTCTCACAGCACTTGTAACCTTGGACATGGACAGGAGGTGATGGAATGGGCAGGTGGTGGTGGTGCCGAGTCCCTTCTAGCATGGGCTTCTACTGTGGGGCTCACGCCTTGGCCAGAGAACAGGCTTCCTGACAACCTTGGCAATGAAGCAGGGATCTCAAAAAAAGGAAGAGTCAAAGGAAAGGTGAGGAACTGTCGTAGTGATTTCCATCCATAGGCCTGTGTTTTTCTTAACCTGAAGGGCCTCAACTGAAGGGCATTTCTGCCCCCAGACTCCAACCCCTGGTCAAGTGGGTTTTGTTTGTTCGTTTTTAAACAGGTCAAAGATACAAAACAGAGACTGAACTTTGCCAGCTTAAATTTTTTTTCAAACATTGCTCCATGGGGTCTCTTTTGCTTTACCGTGCTGCAACTAGAACAAATTCCAGTCCCTTGTGGGAGAATTTCAGTTTCAAGGTTTTACTTTTTATTCTCACTGAACTGGTCATGCTCAAAACCTTCCATTTGCCCTCCCTGGGGCAGATCCCCAAGCAGCATGTACCCCACTTCCCCAGCCTGATTCAGGAGAGTCTCTTGTCCTAAGAGAACTGTGGGAAGTTCAGTCTCCATGTTCATATAAACGTTGACCTCCCTCAGACTATCAGCAAGTGCTCCAGCCAGCTCTGCCCACTTCTTATTTTGATGGTCAGAACTATATTCCTAAACTCATTTTGCATAGACTAAGAAAAAAATGTCCACTGAGCACAGCACAGCCTCTGCTAGGACCCTCACTGGCAGAGGTCAGAAGGGTGATACTGTTGCACAGCATTACAGAAACACTGGCACATGGTCATGGGGGAAATGATTTTCCTTTTCCAAATTATACTATAGAGTAGTTGCAGAACTGGATGTAGAAGCCAGTTTTCATGACCAACAGTCCAAACCTGTAGTGACCCAAGGTCAAAGTCTCTGCCTGTCCCCATGCCCACTCTGGAGACATACAGGCCACTTGAACCTCTCTGAAATGGCACACTGGAAACCCATCTCCTCATGAATTAAATATAACCAGGACAGCCCAAAGCACAGATTGGAAACCAAATCCTGGTGTTCTGGCCACACTCAGAAACACTCCCAACGTGATAATATAGGTCCCAGATTTAGTAATTCTAAGGACAAAGGGCCCTGGCAGGCAGCATCCCCAGAGAAGCATGCTGTCCAGCGGGTACATCACTAACAGCTGGCAACTCAAATAGGATGACAGCTTTGGAGGCTGTTTGGAGAGCACGAAGCCCCTCAGCTCCTGTTGCCTTCAAAAATACAAAAGGATGCACAGCACTTCACAAGAGTAAAAATGTCTAGATATACGTTGCAAGGAATAAGATGCATATTAAGGTAAATAACTGATGAATAAGCCAATGTCTAAAATGAATGGCTTGAGATCTTCAGGAAGGTGGATTCCCTTAAAGAAGTCTCACCATATTACCTTGGTACCTCCTTGAGGCCCTGTTCCTTGCATTTATGTTGACTTGTGAGCTCTGTGATCTGTAACCTCAGTTTCTAGCAGCTGCCCCTCCCTTTAGCTGCTGAACTGAGACTCTGACACGACTTAAGAATAAAGATGGCTACTTGTTAAATTAGAGGTCAATTAACTCCACCAGTAGATGATGCCACTTGCAATAACTGCTCTCAGTGGGTACCACTCTTCCTGCATGAAGACAGAAGATGAAATGAGGCCTCCATTGGCTCTGGATGCTCTCTTGGGTACATGACATACAGCCCTGCGTATAAAATGTCAAAACAGCCCTGTCGGAGATTCACTGGCTGCTAAAACTGTGAAGATCTCACAGCACCGTGGATTGCTGTTGACAGAACAGCAGCGCCCAACATAACACATGCCTTGTTAGCAAACTGGAAGCCTCTCAGTAGTCTGGGGTGAGGGAATAATAGGGGAAGCCAATGCAATGCAAGACAGGCCTGTGGAGAACAGCAAGTGAACGAACCTTGGCGGAGAGTCCAAGCAAACCCTCAGACTAGCTCTTTTTTCCCCCTTCTTTCAAACTCTCTCTTCTGCAAACATGGGCAGCTTTCAACGAGCGCTTCCCACCACGTAACTCAGCTGCTGAAATCAGCAGCATCTTCACCAAAATGCCCATGACTGGCGCAACTGGCCTGCACAAAGCACTGGGAAAGTCCCACTGCTCGTTTTCAGACAAGCTAGACATAAGGCAACACGCCAACCATCTCAGTGGCTCTCC
Source organism: Scolopax mira (assembly GCA_004320125.1). NCBI lineage: Eukaryota > Metazoa > Chordata > Aves > Charadriiformes > Scolopacidae > Scolopax > Scolopax mira. The sequence goes on along the minus strand of BJBW01001546.1, from coordinate 206,569 downwards.
CCTACACAAGCAGCTGTGTCCTCGTTTTTGGCATTCCTCCTGGCCACAGGGCACCCCAGCCAGCAGTGGGACACCACAGGCACACCAAGCCAGGCTGGGGGGCAGGCATGCAGGTGGGCTTTGGGGCAGAGGGAGGCCCTGGACCGCTATGGTTCTTGGCTACAGCTTCTCTGTCCCTGCCTTCCTATGCCCCCATAAACCACTTTCATGCTCCAGCAGAGCGCTATGACATCTCAGCATGGACAATGCTGGGTCATCCCAGGGAGCCAGTATTGCTTTGGCAGGGCTGTGAAACAAAAGAAACATCAGCCTGAGAAACACTTCTTTATTCACTGCTGCTGAAGAAACAAAACCTTTATGTGCAGTAACTTTGCTTTAAACACGAACATTTGTGGATCCTGTTCTTTAACCTTTTGCATCTGGCTTTCAAAATCTGTCCTGTTCTTTTTCCATGTGAAAGACTGTGGAGCTTATTTTTGTTTTGGTGCTGGTGTGCAGTGCTGCCAGAGAAGTGCACTCAAGCTGGCACAGACCAAAGCTGGTGAGCCACCCAAATTATTGTTGGGTGGTTCAGTCCCTCTCTATTTCAAGAAGCCTCTGGGTATAATGACAGGAAGCTTGCTGGCAATTTTAAGCCAAACCTCAGAGAGGCTGGCATTCAGTCTGTGTTAAACACTCCTTATTAAAAGCTGTACAGTCCGGATTCTGGGTGGAACTTTGATATCTGCATGGAGTAAAGAATAAGGGGCACGTTTGCAAAATCAATTGTGCAGTTTTTATATTTACTGCACGTTTACCACATATGTCATTTATTACACAGTGGAAAACCGTTAAATGCACAGTAGTTGTGCCAAGTGGCATTATGCTTTTAACAGCTTTATTCGTTTAACAGCTCCAGTTCTCATTATATTTTGCCATGTGGTACATGAGATTTTTATGCATTTAACAGTTTAAGAGGGTTCCATGGTATTTTCCTTTTATGTATTTCATACTGTGCCTGGGATTTTGTTGGGGGGTAGCGGGGTTGCAGACTGTAACCCCTGTACCCTGACAAGAGAAAGCAAAAGGCAAAGAAAATTAATGATTAAATGAGGAAGGGAAAATGAATCAGACCTTTATGTGTCAGGGAACAAATACCTGTAACAAGGACAAGGCTCTCCCAGGTGCTTTGATAGCCTTTGATGCTTTGTTTATATGCCTTTCAACCTCTTATTTTACATCTACTTTTATGACTACAACATTGTTTCCCTGCACAGAGGAAAAGAAAATATATATTCTGCAGAGTGCATGCATCTAGTACTTCTATCCCACTGTCTCATTGTCACAGACACATTTGTACATTTTTGTGTGCATGCTGATGCCCTCTCCTAGCACCACCAAGTAATTTCATCCAAGATCGTAACCAGCCCTTTTCACCGAATAAACAATTCCTTCTAACGGTCTCCAATCTACTTGCTGCCCTTCCCACAAAAAATTCTGTCTGTCCTCCTTTCAACAAAATCCCTTCTGGTGCATTATATTTTTTTAAAGAGTTGGATGAAATTTTTAAATTAATGGATCCTCTTCAAAAATTTCACCCCGACCTAGGTTGGCCTGCATGTATTTTTTAAACCCAGGGTGGAAATTAATCCAGAACTCACTGCAGTGGCCTCTCATGCCTTTTTGTAAAAATGATTGGATCTGATGTGAATTATTCACATGGCAATACCGCATGCAGCACATACAACATGCAAAAAAAAAAGGAAACACCTGCCTAATATGTGGTTTCTTATTGCCTTCCCTCAGTTAATCACTTAAGAAAACAATTGCTTTACCTGTCAAATAAGGATACCATCACTTTGAAAGGTCCTTGTCCCACTAGCGGAGGTGTAAGTTATATACCACAAGTGGGAACAGACATGCGTGTTAGTGCAAAAGGGGAGAAAAAGCCTGGCTGTGAGCTCATCCTTTCCTCAGCCTGTTTTAAAAGGGAAGAGGAAACCACTTAAGCAGGCAAAAGCCAAAAACACAACAGGTTCCCCAGAGATGAAGATTATTATTATTGCAGGAACAGATGTATTTTTATTGGTGGGAGGAGGAGATGGGTCTAGTTCCAACCTCAGAGTTTGCTTTAAAAACAAAACCCCCAAAAGCCCCACAATAACAAAATCCCCTCTACCACTCACCTGACTTTTATTGGCAGCCACTTTGGCAAACAGAGCTTGAGATACCTTGGCCCTTTTCATCTCCTGTTGGATCTCGTCATAAATGGCAGCTGTGATGTTGACGTTGGCGCCGTCCGCCTTAATGGGGAGGTCTGTTGTTGGTGTCGAGGTTTTGGCCTACCAAGAGACCATGAAAATAATAATTAAAAAAGTGCTGCTTTCAGCCCAGCCATCTGTGCAGAAATTATCAAAGGATTTCAGTCAGCTGATGCCAAACTGCATTAGCTACAGAGGGACACTTCCTGTCCATTATTCTAATCAGGTTAATTGTGATTGGAAATAATTGCAGTGCATTCCTATAGGACATGCGAGGCCCTGTCAACTCTCCCCCTCTCCCTCTCCCAGCATGTTCATTGAGCAGCTCAACAACAGGAGAGGTAGCTGGGGCACTCGGCAGGTGCTGAGGTTGGCTTTGCCAGAATAGCTACTGCGGCACCGGCACCAGCCTCTGCCTTCTCCCCTCTCTCTAACAGTGGCCTACACCTTGGAGGAAGAGCCAATTCTCCCAGAAAAAATGAGTAAATGGGTAGAGGTCTCTAAATAATAAATTATTACTCAATTTAATGCACTCCCTCAAGTCTCCCTCATCCTTTATTAAAACTATACGTATGTCATTTGAGTATGTATGGTTTCCCAGCTTTATCATCATTATGCTAGCCAGACAGTCACCTAATTTCACCTAGGAAATCAGTGGAAATGAAAAAAAAAAAAAAATCATTTCATAAAGCTGGGCTTTGGCATGCCTTTGATGTGCTGCCCTCATTCTCCTAAACTCATATTGAGATTTTGTGTATTCCGCTGCACTCCTTTTAATTGAATGATTTCCCATCAGCTTCTGTGACAAATGAAGGACAATAACGGATGCTGCCAGTACTTTCCCCGGGATGGACTACCCCTACAAGGCTTCTATCAATACAGTTCAGCAGGATGCTACAAGACTTTTATTTTAAAGCCCCTCGTCCGTGGCGGTGCCCAGAACGTACTGGGAGGCGAGGGACCGAGGGCGGTGCGATGCTCACTGGGCGCTCCTGGCACCAGTGGCCATTGGAGAGACAGATCTCATTTGCTTTCCTGAGCTCAAAAAGAAGAAATACCTCAAAAAAAGAAGAAATATTAAAAGGGGTAATACCTTTCAAGGGAAATATGCATGCTGCTGATATAAAACCTCTGTTTTCGCTTGAGATGTAAAGGTCTTAGGAAACAAAACAACCTAGGTAGCAAAGCTCACACTTCCCAGCAAATCCAAACCTCCTATAAACCCTGGTGACATTCAGATATTTGTCCCAATTACAAACTTTTTCAGCTGGCTCCTGGTTTTGTGCCAGAGTTGAAGCCCTGCTAGAGTACATCTAAGGTTAATTTTTAACTAGGCAGACATGCCCAAATGCCGATTTGATAATGAGAAGGTTAACTAGGCAAAACCAAACCTTCTGAACTTCTCCTTCTGTTTTGCTGCTGTCCTCCAAACCTTCCTCTCCCTAACATCTTTTTTGTACCAAAGGCTACATTAATAATGGAGCCAAAATCCAATCAAGACAACAATCTAGACTAATCACGCTTCCTACCGCTTCCAGATAAAGCTTTAACCAACATCTATCTTCTCCCTTTCCTACCCCCAAGCTCAGCAGGCACTCCTCTGGGCTTGTGGGGCAGGACCATCATAGAAAGACCCTAAGATCTTCCTCCTCCTGCCCAGACAAGCACCCTGCCCCACTGGGGCAGATCAAAGCCAGCCATGCCCTGGGAGGCCACTGCTATGCCCACCACCATCCACAGGCGATGAACGTGTGTGGGATACAGCCCGATGGATGGACTGACAGAGACACCAGGCTCCAAAATTCAACATTCACAGTTAGATGAGAGTTACGGCAATTGGGGGAAACATATGAAAATAACAAAGAGATCATGGGAAGGCAGAGGACTGTCCAAATCTGTCAGGATTCATTTAATGGAGCTTAATTTTACCAAAGGCCTTGCAGTGCTTTGAAGGATATAAAAAAACCCAACATCCTTCTCAGTCTCTGGAGCCTTTGGCTAGCGCAGCAGCTGAGGTCGCCACGGCCTCAAAGGCCGTGATGGAGGCCTGAGATCCTGGGAAGAACAAAATTAGTATGTAAGAGAAAGATTTAAAATACAGCTCCATTCTGCATGGGTCTCCTACACTGCTAGCTCCACAGCTGCACATCAGAAATGAGCCTGCCCTGCACACCCTGAAAGCTGTGCTGTTTTTTATTTAACCACCAAAATCGGTAGGGCAAGTACCAAACCAAAATATCTAGATTCAAAACTGGTCTTGGTATTAACAAGAAGTTTGACATTATTGAAATGTCTCGTTGTAAAGAGTGGGGGAAAAAAAGAGAAAGAAGTGTTTGTAACCACAGTGCCAGGGCACTGAAACCCAGCTGTTACTGCTGGTCTTCCACATCACGCAATAACCCCCAGGACCTCAGAACCTCTTCCCCACAGCTCTCACACCCATCTGCCGAATCAATCTGCCCTTCTCACCTTGGAGCAGAGGACACCTGTAAGGTGGGCAAGGGGCTGGCTCAGAGAGCCGATCCGGGTTATCCTGCGTGCCCTTACACCTGCCTGCACAACTGCCCCAGCGCCAGCACCTCCACAGGTATCATCTGCCAGAGCTCTCCTCCTACCCAACGCTCACAAGCAGCATTCCCAGAAGTACTGCTGCAGGAGATCAGTATCTATGGAAACCACGTTTCCAAATGCCATTCCATCAACTTCTCCAGCACCCAAAGGCAATTCCCCACAGGATGGTACAAGCTCCTACCGCTGCCGCCCCAGAGCCCCCCTCTCCGGGGCAGGTAAGGTACCTGCGTGGGGAGGCGCCGCCGCCGGGCATCGCTGCGCTGCACACGCGAGGGTGGCATTTGTCTCCTCAGAACTAATACCGGGCATATGGGGAAGCAGTAGCCCTGCTGCCTGCCCGGGAGCTGGGAAGCAGCCTCATTTGCAGAGGTGTCCAAGTTGTCAAAACAGCACCTGTGCTGACTAGTGCTGGCCCTCTGAGGGCTGGGAAATGTTAACTGGCGGGCACGAGCCGAGCACTGGGTACGCAAACCTTTGTGTGTTGCTTTCGCTGATTAAAAACCTCACAATATTCTACTGGAGTCTTCAAGCCGAAATAAGGCAAGGAGGGGCTGCTTTATACTTATAGAGTATGGTCTTAAAAAGGCAGGCAAAATTTTCATTATTTTAAATCATGTTCTAGCTGCAGGTAGAACACAGGGAAAATGACGTATTTCGACACAGGAATGAGATGGGGCAACAGATCCAATTTTTATTCTCAATAGATTGCATCTAACCTCTCCATTTCCTTCTGCTATTTGGTTTTAGTTGTGAAATCTGGTGCAATAAATAAAAGTAGCAATAAGCTAGTTCTTTTATGAACAAATATAAATGCATAAAGTGATACACTCCTAAAACATTAAAATAGTTCCCTTTATAATTTCATTTTCACTGACAAGTAACTAAAAAAGGTAAGAGTTGTATAATGAGTTTTCCATGTGATAAAAATTCAACATCAAGTTTGGGTTGGC
>BJBW01001546.1:104239-200725 GCA_004320125.1 Scolopax mira | reverse complement strand
TTCTCCTCCCCTTCAATGCTTACTTATTTTTAGTAACTGTGGCCACAAAATTCAGTATAAGAAGTGCTCAGTAATACTATCATAAGCACAGCTTTGCAGACTACATGATTGTGAAAGCACCACAGCAGGAGGGTTGTATGGACCTATTTTTATGCTAAAGATCAAGAAAAGTGCTAGAACTGACCCATCATGCCTGCACAGCTAGAAATGTCAAACTCAGGTTAGGCAAATGTCACACCAGGAGTTAATCATCACCTCTGTGCAAAGAACCTTGCTTTTTCAGAGTATGTGTCTGGGACTGCAAGCAGCCTGATAAAAAGGGAGAATGACTATCATGGTGTAGTATGTGGATGCTCTTTCTTAGTGCAAAGGAACAATCTACCAGGGAAGTGGGTGGCAACAGCACATTAATAAACACGTGAAGTTAAGTCAATGAGATGACAGCTGCTTTGGAGCTGTAAGGCATCTTCTTCCTTCACAGCATCCTGCCCATCTCTACTTTCTGTACTTCAAATAATTACTCATGTAAACCTCTAACTCAAGGACTGTGATTTCCTATGCATGATATGGAGCACACTAATCTCTAGCAATGTCTGTCTAATTCACTGTTGACCTCTGTTCATTACACACTTTTTATTGCAACATATATGAACATCTTCACAAGCCCAGAAACTTCCTCTGTGTTCTGCAGAATGTAATGGACAGACAAAAAAGTTATGTATGTCCACTGTCTTTTTATAATATATTCTATAACAGTCATTTAGTGGACATGTACCAACAATCTGTATGTAATGCCCACATGCACTCTTTGAAGCACCAATGTTACATGTTTTTTTGCATTTATGGTATTGATTAAGGCTAGAATCGTCATCACAATGTCTTGCTGAAATCCACTAAACATCTCTTAACACCACTCCAAAACCTTATAAAAAGGTTTCCACAACTGGTCTAGGTAAGGGGAGCAACAGGCAGGGGAAGAGTGGACAGGAGCTCCTTCCCTGGACTAATCCATACAACAACAGTTAACAAGAGATCAAATCTTACCTGGGGGGTTCTGGAGGAGCTTGGGCTGCTGGCAGCTGAAGACACCATGCTCACGTTGGGGTTCATACTCCTCTCTCTCTCGTCCTGATAGATACGATCCCGCTCCGAGTCAGGCAAGTTGAGGAAATTCTGCATTGCCCTTAGGTTTACCAGGAGAGACTGCGAAGCTGTCCTAGGGTCTTCTTCTTTACGCAGGATCTCTGACAACAAGCCCTGGTTCAAAAAAAATTAAAAAAAAAAAAAAAAAAGCCCAGTCATGTGTTGGTTTTCCTTTTTTTTTTTTTCTTTTTAATTTGTTTAGTTTAACCAGCTGGGTTGCAATACTGAGAACCTACATCGGAATCTCACGGGCTCTCCCAGAGGGGATATTTTGTAGGAAAGTGTTTGTCTTCTGGGGGCTGGGGTTTATTTTGGGACTGTCCTATTCTGTCACTGTAATAAGCTTCTGAGTACGGAGATGCTGGATAGGAAGGTAGGTGCATTGGGTAGAAGAAATTGCAGTTACCACCAGGTGCTTGCTGCAAATATTTTAGGAGCCGTTAGATCTCTCTCGATATCTCTCTCTCTCCGTACTTGAAGCAGGGAACACTTGGCAATCCTGTTCATCTTTGACAAATCTGCTAAGGTTGGTAAATTTAGTTTTGACATTTAAATAGTGCAGGAGGTTTATAAAGAAAAATGTTTGGCTGGGTTTTGATGTTATAGTCCGTTCATTTTGGTTGGGCAGACATTTCTGAGAAGAGAAAAATGGAGCAATAATAAAGCCTTAAAAATCTAGCTTTAGGGATTTAACCCATTCTTTCATGTCTCATTTTAAAATACCACAGGCTTTACATTGCAACCATGAATGAACACCATATTCACATAGTTTTACAAAACATTATTCCAGGAGGTAACCAGCACAACACTCCAAAAAAAAAAAAAGAGAGATATGAAAATGTCATTAAAAGAGGCTTAAATGTAATGATGAGATTAAATTTATGCATAACTGTATGTGCTCAACAGTTCCACTGATTATCTAGAAGTTAAAGGCACAACACACAGGCCTGGATCAGGGCCTACAGAAACTAGCAGGACATGGCGTGTGCCACCAGGCACCCCCTTGCACCCAACGCATCAAAATGGGTATTTCACTTCAAAAAGCAGGGAGAGCAATTTCTAGAACCATAGACGTTTAAATGTACTGATGTGTGAAGAAGCAGAGAGGGATCCTTTCTGCCCCTCGAGACTACTTGTAACGTACCAGAAGAAATGGCGGTCAGAGGCACATTATTTAAAAAGGCCAACATGTTTCCCTGAGCATTCCCAGCCCGTTCCCCGCCTGCCACAGCCCAGAGGCTCCCTGCACCGCTGCTGCCAGGAATGCTGGCCACAGGAGCCATGTGAAATCCTAGCTGGAGCTCGGAGGGCTCTCCTCCACCTACTGCTGTTGGAGGAACAACCCCGGGACCCTGCAGCGCCCCAGGCACGGTTCAGCTGTCACTGCCAGCACACGCGTTCCTTTACGGCCATGACTGAGGCAAGCTGCCTCACGAGTACAGCCAGGGCTACTGCTTTCCTGTAAGAAAAGTATTACTAGGAAACAACTACATAGGAAAACCCCTGAAATCATAGAATCATAGAATGGTCCAGGAAGGAAGGGGCCTCCAAAGGTCATCTAGTCCGACCCCCCCCGCAGTCAGCAGGGACACCCCCAATTAGACCAGGTTGCCCAGGGCCTCCTTGAGCCTCACCTTGAATGTCTCCAGGGAAGGGGCCTCAACCATCTCCCTTGGCAACCTGTTCCAGTGCTCATTTTTCTAATGAAAATTAGGAAATTTTCCCTCGTTTTTCCTAATACCCAATCTATATCTGCCCTTTCCCAAGTTAAACCCATTGCCCCTTGTCCTGTCACTGCAGGCCTTTGTAAATAGACTCTCCCCAGCCTTCCTGTAGCCCCCTCAGGTACTGGAAGGCCGCTATGAGGTCTCCCTGGAGCCTCCTCTTCTCCAGGCTGAACAACCCCAGCTCCCTCAGCCTGTCCTTAGAGCAGAGGTGCTCCAACACCCTGATCATTTTTGTGGCCCTTCTCTGGACCCATTCCATCATGTCCATGTCCTTCCTATATTGAGGGCTCCAGACCTGCACACAGTGCTCCATGTGAGGTCTCACCAGAGCAGAGCAAAGTGGAAGAATCACCTCTCTGGACCTGCTGGCAACACATCTCTTGATGCATCCCAGGATGCAATTGGCCTTCTGGGATGCAAGTGTCCACTGCCTGCTCATGTCCAGCTATTTAGTCTTAGTTTCTTTTCTTCCATATCAAGAGAGTCTCATCCAAAAAGCCTTGCTGCTGCCACTACAGTTGGCCAATTAACCAAATCCCATCATTTTTAGTATATATTGGTCTTATTTACCAGAATCCCTGACAAAACTAACAGACCAGCAAATGATCTATCTGTACCTGCATTTATCTGCTATCTGCTATTACACACCTACATTAAAAGACGTTCGTGAAAGCTCTACTTCAGCAGCACTTTACACCAGAAGTGCTCAAAGCAAGCTCCACACACAACCTGAAGGTAGGTTGCACACAGCTCCATCTTTTCAGCTCCTCGTCTACATAATCTACATCTACATAATCAAGCTAAGAGATTCCCAACTACATTTTCCTGCAATTATCAGAGTAGTTACCAGAAAGACTGGAGCTGGGAATGGAGCCATGGTGGGATCGTCCAGTCAGAAATGGGATTGGAGAGAGAAGCCAGCTGTGGGAAAAAGGTCTACACTGGGAAAAAGTCTGAAGAAGGTCCAGTGCTGGGCTGGCCTATGGTGTTCTCTGTGACATCAACACAACTGCATGCTCATACTTGGCTTCTTTCTCGGGGTTTACTACCCCTCAGGGGAAGCTAGGGACATTTTGAAAAGCTTTCCAAAGTTTGCCAGGCTCACAGGCTGAGGGGATTAAAAGACATTACAGAAGCTCGAAGCCATGATTTAAATGATCCCAAGATCAATACAGCAAGTCCCTACTATAATTTTCCCTTAAAATCAGTGGAAAATTCTTCAAATGCAGTGAATAAATCAAATATCAGTTCCACAGATTCTCTAAATTCTTAATTTCCTTGGTCTTTTAAAGGATACATAACAATTTTTTTCAAGAAAAGATCAACTTCAAAAATTCATAAGTTTAGGTTGAAAGAAAGGTACCTAAAAGCTACTGGAGCTGACTCTAAGACAGCTTTTTCTCCCCTCCATCTTAGCCTGTCTAAATTTATGGTCCAATTTCAAAAATGGAGGGCAGAAACACATGTGAAAGCATGCCAGCAATTACTTTTCAGTGCAGTCACTGACTCCCTATGTAAATCAGAGACTTATAGGTACAAATGACTTGGTCACAGCACCAAGAGGTATCTCACTGCCTGAGATACCAGCTCCTGTGCTTGCAAGCTCTGCTCCATCATGAGAAACAGCTTCTCATGGGGCAGATTCAGCGGTTGTGAACTCTAGCCTGCGCCTTGTGGTTCTACGAGGGTCATAGCAATATTTTGTGTCACCGCTCCATCACCATGCTGTGCATCTGCACCTAGGGAGAGGGACCAGCTCCTTCCCCCAGCACCATGACAGAGGCAGCCCCTCACCAAGCCCTGGTCCACCACGTCCAGCTCCAGGCCCCCAGGTAGAAAAACTTTGGTTGCAAAGAGGGTTTTTCTGCAGCTCCTCCAAGTGCTTTGGCACCTTAGGAACCATGTAAACAGCAGGACAGATAATAAGAAAACTGACTCAGAGGGAAAAAAATCTCATGTCCTCCTGCAACTGAAGATAAATAACGCTGGCAAACAACAGTGGCTAGATAGCTGAGTGATAGGGTAGGACAATAAAATGAAGTATCTTGAGAGCAATAACGTTTACAATAATATAATTCTGAGCTACTGAAGTATACACAAACTAACCAGTGAGCAACGTTATAAAAAATAAAGTGATATTAAATAATCTGTTCAGCCTTTTTGTCACCTGCAACAAATTAGGCTTTCAATATGCAAAACATCTTCCTTCCAGAAAAACAAATGATCATGATTTCATTTAATTGTAATTTAATGAGGCATAATGTATTTTTTAAAGTGATATACACCAGGTGTGTGGTGAGGAAACTGGCCTTGCCAGACAAACCCTACTGTTTCTATTTTTGAGAAAACCCTAAAGCCAGCCAGGGACTGTTTTCATTTCTGCAAATTATGTTTCTGCTGGAGGGGGTAAGGGAGGAAAACCCGCAGCATTCGTACATTTGTTATAGAATTCCATTGGCTAAATTAGCTCATTCCAACTTACATCTCACATATTTAAAAAGAAAAATTAAAAAATTAAAAATTGGCAGTTTGCGGAATAACCAACTCTGCAAACCTAAAAGAATATCTTCAGAGACTAGAAAGTCTCAAACTGATTTTAAATAGCCAAATAGTTCTACACTGAACACACCTCTCAGGATACATTTTAGGACACGTAACTTGATAATATCTTTGCTTTTCCACTCCCATGCATCATTTTAAAACCAGTTGCTGAAGAGGCAACTGATGAAAAGTTTAATGTTCACACAGGCCGTGCTCGCAAATGAGGCGTGCGCTCACCCCGAGACGAGGACTCTGTGCAGGCACAGTTTAGTTTACCCTTGGAACTTGAACTATTTTTAAAATTACACACTGGATCCATAATTGACTTTAAAAAAATAATACCAGCGGTGGAGAAAGGAGCACATGTCCAATCAAAACAAAAAAGTCATTGGATCTATTTAAGGTAGGATTAATTTTGACAGTGTTTTTCAAACTAGCTGAAATGCAGTCCTTCACGCCAGCAAAGTCACTGTCATGGGGGATTGCTTTGCACTCATTCCATGAAACCCCGTTTGTGAACTCATTTCTTTTATTTTGATTATCTACAGGATTTCCAGGACAAACAACCCCAACCTCATGGGCAAGAAATCTTTTTTAAGCAACTTCTGAAAGACGATGCAGTACAATATAGAGTGAATCTTCTTCAAACTGACTCCTGCATCTGAAGGACCAACTGACCAGCCTTCAAAGTCAATGCAAAGTCAATGCAAAGGGACCAAAGCCCAAAGAAGGAGAGCGAGGCCGATCAGCCTTCCCCAAAGGGCTTTGTCTCAGGCCTGGAAAGGGACAAATGAGATCTGAGTGAGACAGCAGACTGCCCTACCAGTGACTGAATGCAGGACAGTTTTGCAACCGGAGCTTTTCAAAAGCGATGTGGATGGGAGTGAGAAGGTCATGCTGGAATGCAGCCCAGACACACATGTCCTGGGGACAGAGGAGGATGAAGGCCATCAGGCAGCAGCAGACTCACAAGCACAAGCCAGGACCTCACACGTGTCAGGTCCGATGACTGGGATGGGAGCTCCCCCTCATACAGACCTAAGCAATGTGTCTACCAGGCATTAAGGTTAAAAAGGTTCAAAACAAGCTTTGGACAATTGAAACGCTGGCCAAGGCAAAAAGTTAAATAAACCCAACTAATGCGCTAAACCTCAGTTTTTATGTTCTGCATAAGGAGATTATATATATGGACTAAAAAAGCATAAACACTTTTTTCATACTTTTGGTTTATTTGTGCCTCTCTGTACTTCAGCTATTGCCAAAAGCAACAGAGAAAACGCTGAAATACTACAAAAATATTGCTCCTGTAGTACTTAAAGCTCCAAGTACTTTAAGACTAGCACTTGTAACTGACAGTCTCAATAGAAAAGCTATTCTGTTTCCCATCAGATATATTAGGATCAGAAAATATAGAGATGTATTCGAATTTAACATCTGAATCTTAAAGATCAGGGATGTAAACTTGTCCCCGCTCAGCATCCCAGTTCAGCATGCAAGGCCTTGTATTTCTAGCAGAGAAGGCAGCACTCAGGGAATCCCTGGTTAGCTACTTATTCCTACGAACTACACTGAAATTGTCCCTTCAGTCGTACTTGATTTTGCCAGGCTAAAAATGACCACTTATATTTAAAATTGTTTGCTGCTTGCAATTGAAAGCTAAAGGAGGTAGGTCAGCCCAGGGAGCTCTGCAGCAGAAGCACCAACTTCTCATAACCCTTCCAGGAAATAAAGCTCTTCAACCCACTCTTTTTCTCACATCAAGGCAGGCTTTTACCATGACATCTCTTTGCCTTTCTCTACATTTACTCCAGGCACCACCTTCAATATTGTCCTCTGGGCTGAATAACATACATTAAATGACTCAAAAAATACTTTTCTTTGCCTCTAAGTACAGCACTCAACAACAACCTCTACATGAAGTACTTGTAAGTTTCTTAGAAGTCGAGCTAATTTTCAAATGCTCACTACTTTGTTTGCATTCCCTTGCACCTCTTCCCAATTCTAGCTAGGATATGAAGCAGAAGTGCTGGAAGTCTCTTAGAAATGCTTATCCTGGCAACGTGTCCAGTCCAATTTTGCTGAGCTAAATTGCTTCTCAGATAATCGTGGAAATTTTTGAGTGGTTAGCCAAACCAAGGACTCATATCCATCCTGTCGCAGTTGCCATCAGGCAAAAACTTTGCTTCCACCCTGTTCCCTGACCAACTCCTCTGTCTTAATGGGCAAAACATGCAGTGCCACATTCATATGAACTTCAGGACTCAAAGGACTTTGACTGCTTTTCCATCAGTGTGAATGAGAGACCATCTGTCTCCCCGTACCCTTCGGTGTATCACATCAGTCCCTCTTTTAAAAGAAATCTCCTGATCTCTAGATTCAGTGCCCACAGCGAGAGCATGAGCCTCGTTCTTAAACTCATTTAACTAATGCTAAAATACATACATCTCAGGAGAGAGCTGCTAAAGCACAAAGCATTTAGAGGCTGATTTGAATAAAACTTATACAGGGTGCAACAATGACAATTTGATTTTTATTATTAAAAATGAAGTGTTTAAATCCTCAAAGAAAATGCCTTTATTGCATTAGTTTAATAAAGCCTTTTTTTATTACAGTATCTCTTTTTATGAGGGAAGACAGGATGTGCATGTGGAGCTGAATGTGGATGCATGGGGAAAAGGAGGCAGAGAGAGACACCGACCACCTGCAGCCACCGAGTGCCACCATTTATATGACATGCATGTCAAACCTTTATACTGAAAAATGCTGGAAAATGAGCAAGATACACAGCTCGTGCACAGCTCTGTATATCCCTGCATTTGCTTCCAAGGCTCAGGACTCCCGTGCATCAGCTGAGCAGGGAGCAGCCGCCTCCTACAAGCACACATTCTGAAAGCCTGACTCACATGCTACTTAAGATCTTTTCATTCAGCTTATTGAATACAATTAAGTTAATTGAAACTGAAATTTTGGGCAGTGCAAAACCCACTGTTGGAACAAATATCCCATGTACCAAAAATCTGCAATTTATTAAATTAAGCACTTCCCTTACAGACTGCCTTCTTTCCTGTGAGTACAACAGAACTCTGCTTGTGCCACATTACACACAAGAATAAAACAAGCAGGCAGCATGAAAGGGTTTCATGCAATAAGAGAGAGTTTTCTATGGGGAAAAAAAACAACAAAAAATCCCCCCCAAAACCAAAACCAGAACCCTTGCTAATTGAAAATCTGTGCACAATGGGGCAGACACCATAGCGATGAATGCAGCATGACTGTCTCACTAGATACCAGGCAGAGAATTAAAGCTGCTTGTCTTCCTCTTGCTTAAGTTAAAGGGAAAATTATTTGCAAAAGGAATTCTGTCCAGGATTTGGCTCCCAAGCAAGTAGAGGTGGAAGAGTTAGTTATTTCAATTCGCCGTATTTCTAACCTTAAATCCTCTTAGAGGACCCTTTTCTGATCCCACTTCAGTTTGGGGAAATTTTCCCAAAGCAAGCAGAATTAGGATAAATGAGGAGTCATCACCCACCTCCCTCCTTGCCTGCCTCCAAAGCCTTTCTTTGGAGCTTCCTTACCAACGACGCTCCTGCTTTCAGAGCCCCCAACCCCTCTCTGACTGGTGACACCTTTGCACATCGCAGAAACGTTATTTTCCCCCTTCCTCATTGCAAGGGCCTGGAGTTGCCCACTGTCACATCTGAAGCTGGGGCACCATCCACCCTCTGCTTCCCTACGCCTCCACCCATGCCTTCAGCCAAGGTGCGACCAGATGCCTTGTACAAGCTGGATCAGTTTAGTTTATTTCATCATAAATTTCACTGCATCCAAAGCTGATAGAGTTTCCTCCTCCCTGGGCTGTTACTTCATTTAATCCACAGAGGCACGTTTAGGCACCAGCTAAGCGGGCAGGGGCCGAGCTGGGTAAGTGCTGCCTTTCTATATGCAGGCTGGAAAACCAACACTCTCACCTGGAGCCACTCAAGATGGGAGGGAGGGAGCTCCTCACTTCTTGGGAAGGCAGCTCTAAGCAGCCTGAACATGCCTGGTGTTTTTACCCAGCTCTCCTTGTATCTGGCACCACAACTGTTTCATTCAAAAAGCCTCAGGTTCACGGATATTTCTAGTTTCTGAGGCTGTTCAGTAAAACAAGCACTGGCCACTCGCCCAAGCGTTTTACTAGTTTTGGCTATTATGTCAAAACATTGGCAAAAACAAAAAGATGCTTTAAAAAAAAAGAAAGAAAGATATAAACAGAAACGCTCATTCAGCCTATAGGCTTTGCAGTCCATTGGGCACTCCTGAGGAGAGGAGAGACAGTTCACTGATCCAGTGACTTAGACTGTCTGGACTCTTACAAAGAGCCCGACCAACCATCCTAACTGCAACTCCCCGAGCCTGCAGCAAAGAGAGACACTCAAAAAGCAGGTAGAGGAGGGAGAGTATGTTCATTTTCCTTATGCAAAGCAGGATTCAAGTGACCTATTTTCCAGCTACGATTTTGAAGAGCACAGACCACTTCACACCTCCAGATTTGCTAAAAAAACTTTCCAGGGAAGGATAAGGTAAATCTGAGAGAGCATTTTCATGCATTTGCTTTAAAATAGTCCTCTTACTTCTGTAACCATCACCACCTGCCCATTTCTCAATACATTACAACTCGTGATAAGCAAGCTGTACTTATTACAACCTTTTGGTTACAACTTGAACGCTGCATTGGGAGACACAATAGTGCAAGAGGGAGATGACACAAGGACTCTGCCCTGAGGATGGCCAAAATCCATATGTGTGTATGGACTTCCTTGAGGAAGCCTCCCTCCAGCAGCTCCCTTTGTCCTGCCTCCCATTTCACAGTTGCTTTGCTGGCCAAACAGAAGGGTGGATCATGCTTTTAGAGGCTACTAGGCACCTTCCCTGCACCTATGTTCTAGCTGGTCCACACATGGTCACCCTGATTCAAAGAAGATGCATGCTTTAGACAGGTAGGCATTGGGGGAGAACTCCAGCCTGCCCTGACAAGCCCCTTTGATTTTACTGCATTGTTGGAGACCAACAAGGGGCAGCTGGTCCCCCTGCACATTATACCCTTCTCATCCTCTGCAGCCTGTGGCTTGCAGGCACTTCCTTCACTCTGGCCTTTTCAAAGCTGTGATTGCTGTTACAAATGCACACAGGGCCATTTCAAGTGCGAGGTGCATCTGCTCTGCCTCTGATAGTTTCACTCCTCCTGTGGATTTGTGTTATCATCAGACTTTTCATTGGTTTTTTTCTCAAGATTGAATGTTTTTATACAATCAAGAAGTGTCAAAGTGTTACAGAAAACTAAGCTTCCACTAATGACTTCTAATAGCAACTTCAGCTTTCATGCTTTATGAAGACGCTCTCCATTTTAAAACAAAGATATCAAGTATGACCATGTAACTCTCAAGTTTGATGGGCCTCATATAGCTCTCTGCCTTCCACTCAAAGCCACTCATATTCTGGCATGCAGTTTTTAAGACCTAGACAAGGATGCCTAACTTTCCATTAGCAACTACTAGTTCATAGCTGCAATCTGAACAAGGGGAATAAACTACGTCACTAAACAACACATTCAAAGGAGAGAGCCTGCAAATTTCCAACTTTTGCCAGCAGAGCCAGCAAAAGGGAGCCAAAGACAAGGATCTTGGCCATGAATAACTTGGACACAAACCATGCAATTGCACAAGCAAGAAACTGAACCTCCTGCCCCAGCAATACTACTAACCGCCTTAGTCATGGCAACCTTTCTCCACTCCCTTGATCCACTGTTCCTTGTAAGGACCCAGTGGGCCACCTGGTTGCCTTGGAGGAAGGGAAATGGTGGCCAGCTAAACGTAGAGCCAGTAATATAAACATTATAAACAACCCTTGTGTCTGCATCATATCCATCTCAATGGAGGTCATGGAATAGGGCAGAACAGCCCCAGCTGCACTCCTTGTAAGCAATACAACCTTCTGGAGAAGTCTGAATAGCAACACACTGCAGTCCACAGGAGAAGACCATACCTGGCATTAAAAACTGGCATCCACAGGAGAAAAAAAAGGCTTCATAAAGCCTAAGAGGGTGCCTTTCCAACATACACCATTCTTATAATTTCTAAGCAGCTCATAGACAACACCGGCTTAGACAAAAATGGTAGTGTGCACAACCATTTTAAATGTTTTGAAGGTTGTGTAAGAATTTCCTACTCATTGAAAATGGTGTCATTAAAACCATCTTAAATAACTATATCGTATCTGTTGGTCTAAGAACTCTCTTCTACCTGTCCTGTTTGCTGAATAAATCACAGAATCATGGAATCTTAGTGGTTGGAATGGACCTTTGAGATCGTCAAGTCCAACCCATTAAAAACCAACTAACCAAACAAACATTTAGATTCCACAGCAGTATGAATTACAGTTGTAATTTGACATTGTCTCTCTAAAGATAAAATAAAAAAGAAAGCTAACAGAAGTTAGCTCAAGGCATTTACTAAAAATCAGTTGCACACATTTTGGGTGGTTTTCCATACCCAGTTTCAAACAAATCTTAAAGTATTTGCTCTGGAATTTTCTTTTTGAAATCAACCCTCTTTATGGCTAAGGCAGCCTGGGCCAGCTCTTAACCAAACACCCCGTGCAGCTCTCCCATGTGCACAGCAGGTATGAAGCTGCCTGGTGTTCAGTCCCATCTCAGAGTGGGGCCTCAATGGGAGCCCTGTGCCCCAGGAAATGCACAGGATTTGTCACAGAGCCTGAAGCACTTTGTTTTCGTGTGTGCAGACAACACGGCCACAGGTATAAGCAAATATTGTCTTAAGCTATGTAGTTCCAGCTTTAAGAGGAAGGTTTGGATGTTTCACAAACCATATAACTGCACCTCTCCTTCTTCTGATCCTCCTCATGTCCCCCTTCACGCACACATACATACATGTGTCAGCCATTTGTTCCCATGGATTTAGCCTAGTTTGGATCAAAGCTTCCCCTACTTCATTTACCAGATTTGCTCAGATGGAAGGTCTCAGGGGAGAAATAATGTTAGTAAGAAGGGGGTTTTCAGCATTGAGTATGTAGGTCATTGGACTTTAAAATAAATTAGAGAATAGTTTATCTATTAAAGAAGCTTTGCAGTACATATTTCATGAGGCTATACTTAATTATAGGCTAATGTGCACCACAGAGCTACCACGAAGAAAGATTAAGCAGTGGCCCATAATGCAGTGATTAATACAATTATTAGCTGGCTGGCATACAGCATCTATTATTTGGTACCATCATGAGAAACAACAGACCTCCAGTTTCTAAGGCTGGTGCTTTCTTTGAAATGCAACAAACCCGAACATTTCCAGAGAGAAACACACATATCTCTGCACCTCCTGAGGAGAGGCTTCTTGGAGGTAGCAGGGGGTGAAAGCAGACTTGAACTTCCACTTCAAGTGCCCTTTACAGAGTTTGCTTCTCCACCAAGGGTGTGTGGAAACATCCCACATTTTCTACTGTGCAGTGCAAGGCTGACTGCCTTCTCGGTACCTCAAACAGTCTCTGATGCGAAAGGAGATTGATTTGAGTTAGAATTAAAAGCTGAGGACAGGGAAGCATAAATAAGTACCTACACTCTTTTGCTAGAGCTCCTAGGGACATATGTAAGACCTACTAGTCTTCTATATTTAAGGCCCTGTAGACTAATGAAACAGCTGTGAGACCAGTGAATCTCTTATGGATGTTTAAGACTTGCTTGTTCTGGAATCACGGTCACAGACTGCATATTACATCATATTACTTATGATGGAGGGCTAAGAAAAGGTAATTTCTTTCCTTTTATATGAAACTATGCATCTGATATCTTGTAATGAAGTAATTGAAATTGGGAAGATTTTAGTGAATCCTAAGATAAATGTTAGCAGGATGACTAACAACACCAGTAATACTAGTACCCCGAATTACAGACCCCATTTTATACACTGAATTCAAATGCAAACTGGTCAGAGCATCACATCCTGTTTCCAGGTGCAGTCCTGCCCAGGAAAGGTGCTTGGCACCCTCCCAAAGGTCATTACCTTGGCATATCTGCTCAGGTCTGGGCTCTTGATGAGTGAGCCCAGTCTGAATGGTTACACACCCGGTGTCCTAAGTCATACAGGACATTTGAAAATGCTGTCAGTCTGGCCCACAGTCACACTGCCAGGAGCCACTGAATTTGGGAAGAAACCACATTTCACCCAAAGACCTGTTTGGTGTTCTAAACCCACTAGATCTATGCCAGACCACTTCAGGAGGTGTAAACAGAAAAAAAAAAAAAGGAAAAAGAAAAAAAAAAAGGAAAAAAAAGCTGATTTGGTCCAGATTTCAAATTATCTGCCAGGAGTGGAGTGTGGCACAAACTCTGCTGTGGCTGCTAATATCCACCACAGGCAGATGCAGTGCTGTGCCACCACTAGGAAAAGGGCAGAGAGGTCTCTCTCACATGCTTGTCCTTTCCCTGCTTGTTCTGGAAAGTCCACCTCCAATGACTGGTCAGCAATATTCACACTCAAAGGGTTGTGGTCAATGGCTCAACATCCAAGTGGAAGCCAGTGACAAGTGGTGTTCTTCAGGTGGCAGTACTGGGACTGGTGCTGTTTAACATCTTTGTTGGAGACATGGACAGGGGGATGGAAGTTTGCTGACAACACCGTGCAGTGGAGCAGTTGAAACACTGGAGGGAAGGGATGCCATTCAGAGGGACCTGGACAGCCTTGTGCCAACCTCATGAAGTTCAACCAGGCCAAGTGCAAGGTCCTGCACCTGGGACATGACAATCCCAGGCACACATACAGACTGGGCAGAGAATGGACTGAAAGCAGCCTGAGGAGAAGGACTTGGGGGTGTTGGCATATGAAAAGCTCAACATGAGCCAGCAATGGGCATTCGCAGACCAGAAAGCCAACGGCATCCTGGGCTGCATCAAAAGACGTGTGGCCAGCAGGCTGAGGGAGGGGATTCTGCCCCTCTACTCTGCTCTGGTGAGACCCCATCTGGAGTACTGCATCCAGCTCTGGAGTCCTCAGCACAGGAAGGACATGTAACTGTTGGAACAAGTCCAGAGGGGGCCATAAAGATGACCAGAGGGCTGGAGTACCTATGCTATGAGGACAGGCTGAGAGAGTTGGCAATGTTCAGTCTGGAGAAGAGAAGGCTGCAGGGAGATCTTATAGAGGCCTTCCAATACCTAAAGGAAGTCTACAGGAGAGATGGAGAGGGACTCTTTATCAGGGAGTGTAGTGACAGGACGAGGGGTAACGTATT
Source organism: Scolopax mira (assembly GCA_004320125.1). Classification (NCBI taxonomy): domain Eukaryota; kingdom Metazoa; phylum Chordata; class Aves; order Charadriiformes; family Scolopacidae; genus Scolopax; species Scolopax mira. The sequence goes on along the minus strand of BJBW01001546.1, from coordinate 186,032 downwards.
TAAACTGAAAGAGGGGAGATTTAGATTGGATATTGGGAATAAATTCTTTCCTGTGAGGGTGGTGAGACATTGAAACAGGTTACCCAGGGAAGTTGTGGATGGCCTGGAAATGTTCAAGGCCAGGCTGGATGGGGCTTTGCGCAAGGTGGTCTAGTGGGAGGTGTTGCTGGGTTGGAACTAGATGATCTTTAAGGTCCCTTCCAACCTGAAACATTCTAAGATTCTACATGCAAGGCTTAGGGTTTCCTAGACACACAAAATCAAAACCTTCTCTCCTTTTAAATACGATAGCGGAATTGTAAATTTAACAGACAAGCTGTCTGGCAGCTTTCTCACTGGGGGATGAGCTTTTGGTTTCATGGCAGACTTTGGCGTTAACAACCCAGCCCTCCCAATCTGGCTAAAGTGGAGCTTCATGCTCAGACAGTGGCAAAACCCTCACCGGCCACATTACTCCTGACCTCTCACTCAAGTTCAGAATATGTCATTCTGTCAATACCATCTACCTTGATTATACCAGGCTTTATATACAACGGGTTATGATCCCAGAGGGATGAAAAGCTTTTCCAAATTAAAAGCAGCATTTTAAAGAGGAAATACTCATACATTCCTATGTAGTTTTCATTTGATATCCTCAAGGCTAACCCCAGAACTCAAAGTCATGTTGATTGGAAGTGAATGTTTTTTCTGAGTGCAGCCATCTTATGAATTTAATGGAAGAAGGGAAGTAATAAAAATGTGCTCCATACTTTAATTAGTTCCCTCATAACATGGCATTTCCAAAATGGCAGTGCCAAAGAAAACCATTAATCCAGGAGAACAGACAAAGGCACTGTATGGGACAAGGGACAGACCTCCAGGAGACACACATACATGGCCCTTCTTTTCTCTTGCTTGTAAAACTCACCTCAAAGAGCAACTCTACACAAAAGAAATCTGTACTAATATTAAATATGAGACCACTTTCCATTTCTTTAGCCTTATGCAGAGTATCACAATTGAGAGATCATACTTTAAATGCCTGAAACGGTACCTGGCAGCAGGATAAATGTATATGGCCTGTTTTTCTGAACAAGTACCCTGGGTACTGCAGGTGCTGGGCTTAAGCTGACAGTATCATGCGATGATTTCAACATCTGCATTTCACTATGTGAGTGAGAAAATCTGTGTCAGATGTATGAAAGGAAACATGACCTGCTCCAAATGGCAGACATCTTCCCCACCAGTCAGTCCTTAGGCCACATGCACTTGTCTTACACATTTCTTGTGGCATTAGCTGTACCACAGGGAGGAACCAAGGAAGCAACAGAAGCCCGAAGACACTTCTGGCTCTCAGTCTCTTGCTACCTCTTCCTGGCCATCAGGCAGGGGCAGATATGGAAGTTTATAACCATGGAGAAGAACTGAGGTAAGAATTCATACAAGCAGAATTACTGCTAGAGAACAAAGCACAGGGGGGACCAAATGCAAAAAACAGCTGTTCCAGGAAGAAACAGTCTTGTTCAATTGCAACAAGGAGACTGGGGGAATAAATGGAGGGTGGTTTGACCTGTTCCTGTAGCACACCTCCTGCCTTGATCTGTACCAACCGTACAGCCCCCACAAGAGCCACAACTTTTCCCCCTCAGCCCTTCTTGGTTATAGAACAGAAACTGGTACCTGTGTGCGGTTGAATGCTACTCTTGCAAAGACAGCTTGAGACACACTGGCTCTCTTCAGCTCATCTCTGACTTGCTGGTAAATATCTGGAGAGACTTCCACCGATGAATTTGATGGCTCTGGCTTGACAGCTCTAGGGATGGGTGGATGATTCAAGAACTGCTGGTTGATAGCTTGTGGGTGCTGGTGAGCCAATAGCCGGCTGACAGCAATCTGTTGGTTTATCAGATGGGCCATTGCTATTTGCTGCCTCACCAGTTGTGGACTGAGCTGAGGAGACAGGAGCCCAGGGTTTATCATTGTCTGCATCGTTGGCACTTGGTTTCGGATTGGAGTACTATGATGAATTTGGCCGTGAGGAGACTGTTCGTTAGTTTTTCCCAAGGTTGCCAGCTGGTTGATATTTGGTAAGTGCATGGGACGTTGACCAAGAACACAATAGTCTGAAAGGTTTTCTCTTTCCACTCTTTCCACTGTAAAAAGAGAAAAAGTTTGCTGTCATTTCAGTTTGCACTTACAAGAGGACTGTTAGAGTACGGGTTACTGCAGGTGATTCTACACAGCAGCACCTGCTTTAGTTTGCAAATCTCCACTTGCATAAAAGCTTCACAGAAACATAAGCCAAAGTACCACAAAGTGAAAGCAACAGTAATAATTAACATTCTTTCAGACTCCTCGGGCACCACCCACTATTCAGGAAGCTTCCTTATCAAATAGGTACCAGGTAACCTCTCCAGCCTCACTTCCTAAAGAAACAAGCTTGGACATTTCCACTCACACTGTCACTACCTTTGAATCTGTCACCAGATTGAAAGGGATGAATGTTTCAGAAACACTGGCATCTAGGTGAAGGAAAACAAGTGGAATGAAAACCATTCCCTGCAAATCATTCCGTGGGCAGCTCATGGAACAGATTCTCATCACAAACTCTGTAACAGTTATCTTTTCCAACATAAACTCTACTTTACGTTGTTTGTGGACAAGGTCATCTGGTAACGTGAATCCACCCCGATGCACTACAGCAGAATCAAGCTGCTTGTGTGACAGGATGCTACAAAACCATGCAATTCACACATGGGAAAATTTTAAAGCAATGGTTCCTATTTACAAATCCTCACCGCTGTGAGTCTGTCCAGAAACCTTAAAGCATCTCTGCATGAATGCTCACTTTAAAGAAAGTGGCCTCGCTCTTTAAAAAAAAAAAATCTGTTTAGCACAAGATCTGTGATCATTAAGTGACATCCTACTACAAATAATTAAACAATACAAATCCAATGCACATACTGTAATTTTATATGCAGGTACATGTTGTTCCTTTTAAAGATCCTACCCCAGCAATACTACAATATCTTTTCATGTAACTGCAAAACTTAATGTGCATGTTACAAAGCTAAATTTCCTCTAAAAGTAGTATTTGAAATAGGAAATTAAGTTTTACAGTACATATATATAACTACTGGATAAATTATATAACTATTAGATATATATATTAGATAATTTTAAGTTATCAGAAGTCATTTTACAGTTGCTTGCAGATTCCATGAGCCTCACTACATGCAACTGGATAGGCATTTATATATTGATCTGATAGAAAAGAGTTCAGGGACGCATATCATACAATTAGAAAGCTACTATCTCACCCTTGTATTGCTCTCAGCAAGTAACAAGATAGGATTTATTTCAGAAATGTCATAATACTATTATAACTTGTGTAATGATTAACAAGTGTACAAGGCTTTGAACTCTTTTTTAAAACTTAATCTATATAAAGCTCTGAAGCTCTACACAGTTAATACTCAGGATGACAGTTTACTGATGACTTTCTCTGTTTCCTTCTAAATAGAAAGACAGCTCTTTTCACCTTCCACAGTTGATCTCAGACAGAGAGGGTTGAATTCTCACTGGAGAGGGAGTCATGCCCTGAACACACACACCAGAGTTACTATCTTTAGATCTGTCATTCTGGAACATCACAAGTACTGAATTTTACAACTACGGGAATTAGTACCCAGGATTTTCTTGTAAGAAATTTTAACTCATTCTTCCCATTCTTTTAAGGAAAAAACCCACAACATTTTTAACTTTCTGTGAAATAACTGTTTTAAAAACATTTTAAATGTTTTAAAAATTCAGCATTTTGAAGAAAAATGTTAATTCCATTTTTCCACAAAAGTCAATGTTTCAACCCAATTTTCTAAATAAGTGCTTATTTGTGCAGTATATTTCAACTTTGAAATGCAATGTAATACACAATGCAATACACAAAGACTATTGTCAGGATACTACCACTTTGCTACATATCTCTCAGCCTTATGTCAGAGACATAACACAGTATTTCAGTTTGCTGAAAATACTGAAAATCCCTATTCAGATGCCTCTCCTTGTGATGTCGGTAGGACTCCCTGCAGATCAGGTACAGAAGGCTCTATACCACTAGTCTCTGGCTTTAGGAACAGACATGAAATCTGACATGAAATATACCACAGATATATATCCACGGCCTGGATATAGAGACGTCAAGGGTGAGAAGGAGAGCCAGGAAGAGGGGCTGCAGCCCCGGACCATGTTTTGCAATCCAACCATGCGGAGGATTCGGAGCCCAGATGGTCATTCTAACTATTTCCTCCTCAGCCTCTCTGTGGTCAGGCCTGCACCTGAGTAATGCCATTAAAGACCCAATTGCCAGCAAAACCAAATGTAATCACTCCAAAGGTGCATTAGCTACTTGGCAATCAGGAATTAATCTGATGTAAATAGAATAAAGATGTTGCTCAGTGCACACAAAATACTTGGAGCACCCTGCTAAAAGAAAATACACTAAGAACTATTTTGGGTCTTCATTTATATCCTTGGAAATCTAGAGTCCCTCCACTAAGAGTTTCAGAAGAGCTGAAATAAGTTCTGAAGTATTTTGTAGTTTAATAAATACACAGAGAATAAGTCACTGAAACCAACAAATTACTACTTGTTAGAACACAAAAACAGTAACCAAGTGTTTTTAAAACTTGGTGAGAAATAAATATAAATAACATTCAGTTTCTGGGCTGAACCACATTTGCCAAGTTTCCACCCACTCCTGACTTTAGTGCCAAGTTATAAACCCCCTATAAAAATAAAGTTTAAGATGAAAAGGCTGCCAGGCTGTTAATCTCTGCAGTGCTACTTGGAATTACAATTACACAGAGACATCACCTGACTTACTCCCATAGGTATATTTTTCCCTTATTATCAGTTTCCATTTTTGATCATGTAAGACTATACAGCCATGCATACACTCCCAATAAACAACCCGGATTCTAGTCACTTCAACCACTTCAATAATAAAAGGTTACCATTAACAGTTATGCTGGATGGAAAAAATGTGCATTACTCAACTCCCGAGACTCTTTCCTTCTCTAACACATTGCCCGTATCAGATTCCCAGTTGTTCTTTGGTAACTGTGGACTGGTAGGGCTCTGTGGTACTGGACAGGAATGAGCCTGAGACATCTGTGAGATGGAGACTGGCACTGCCCTGTGAGACAAGATGGCTTGCTGACAATGCTCTAAGAAAAAAGGTATACAGGAGCCATAAAGATGCTGTGACATCAACGTTCTTCCTCAGATCTTCTTGAGATGGGGTCTTTCCATTACATCCTCCATTTTCCATGTTCCTACCCCATTACAGTCTTCCCTTGTTTGCTATTGCTCCACTCAAACTAGGGATACATTTACAACTCTTGTAGTCCTGTTTGAACTGGCTAGTACTTGAATATATTTGAATACAAAGCAGTGAAGATGGAGCACCAGAACCTTTAACTAGGAAGGAAGGGGTTCCATGGACATATGCTGTCTATGTTCAACCAGTGCTGACAAAATTCCTCTCCTACTGATAAACAAAAGCTAGTTAAACAAAAGCTGGTCCAGGCAGATGTTACCCACCTCCATCTCTGGTGTGATCACAGTAAAAGACATAGAAGCATTTCCTGGTACACAATTCTGCAGCTCTTTGCTTGAAGAACTCTTTTAAACCAAGTACAATGGTACTGCTGTATTTCAGAGCCACCCATCCTCCTGAAGCTATACATTAACTAGGCAGATTCAAGGTGTCCAGACAACAGGTACTATGTCAAGCTCAGAAGCAGCTCTTGGAGGACTCCAGGATAGCATCTGCCCTTCATTTTCCTACACGTGCCTACAACATGTCACTACCTCTACAGGACAGTCAGAAAGCAACACAATCCCCAGAATGGGAGCAGCAAATTGTCATATTTCAATGTTCCTTTCTTTCCTTATAATGATTACCACGTGTGTCAATGTATTTCAACTTCATACTGAGTTAGAAACTTCCTGGATACAACACAAAAGCAATCCAGTGCACCCTTCCCCTGTGTGATGCTCTTAACCCCTACCCATATCTTCCTTGCGCAGTCAAGCAGCTGACGCAGTCCACAGCACAATAGCTTGGGGTGGTCCGCATGCAACTTTCCATTTGAAATAAAACCAGCTTAAAAGATTTAAAATAAGATTTATTTCTCCACCTTCCCTTCCCCTCACCCTCTATTTTCACTGAGTTGTTAATAGGAACATTCTGACAAACAGCCTGTGGGGCATTTAGGGCTTATGAGCGGCAGTGAATTGACTGACAGCCCTGGAAACAAAATTCCTATGCACAGTAATGGATGCAGCAGAGCAAGAGTCTGACACGTCCCCCAGCACCACACTGCAGCAGGGACGTGGAGGACCCTCCAGCACCCATGACCCAGTGAGTCCTGAACTTTTCAGTCCCACAGGCGTATGGGCACTTTGCCCCAGAACAGGAAGAGGCTGGTAAAGAAACTTTTTGTAATAAGTTACTAGCCAGCAGAATTGCCATGCTTCAATTGTGACAGGATGTCACCACCCAGGGCTGTTCTCCAGTGCTTCAGAGTTTGCTTCTTTGTTTTATATTATTATTTAAAACCTGGTGATCATAAAGGCCGTAACCAGCAGTGGTCGTGACCAAGCAGGGAGAACTCTGTGAATTCTAGTGTGGCCTGCATTCAGCTTGAGACAGAAAGGTTCCCACAATTTCTCCTGGCTTAGCACCATCCTACTCACTGGAGCAAGACTTGACCTTTGGAGCTGTGCTTGGGGGACAAAGCGGCACAGTACCACCCTCCGCCTCGCAGAGACAGGGCTGCTGCACTGCGCCCAGAGGATGCCCTCTTGTTACCCTGCACAATTACAAACTACCACTTTGTAAATAACAGAACCACTCCAGAGCAGAAGGAGGAGGTGCTTTTAAAGTGGTAATTCTGTATCTTTTCATCTATAATTGGGATAATTACTTATTTCTTTTAATCACAACCCATGTAACCATTTCAGAGCAAAGAGCTGGTCTGAGGAGTCTCAATTTCGTTCAGCATCTAATCTTTGTATTTACCCAAAGTCATTCACTGACTTCATTCACTGTCTGGTCTCTGCCTGGGCCACTTGCTCCTGCAGTCAGGACTGGAGGAAAAGCAGGTTGACTTGAGAAACAGACTTGATAAGAAGTTGTAACTTTTAAAACCTTTCCCTTCCTCTACTCCTGCAGGATAGCAAATAACCTCAAGATAGTTATTGAGTACATGCAGAAATTGTCTGGCCGCTGGCCGTGGGTAGCAAAGGCCTGTAGCCAAAGCTACCGGAAAACAGACAGGAAAGGCCATTGCCTGTTTTTTGTTGTGTTGCAAATCGCTCAGTTCTCACCAAAGCAGAAGTCGCTATTTTTGTATTTTGAAGAACCATTATTAAAATGTGCCTTTGATCAGCATCAGTTTCAGGTGAACTGAGCAGAGTATACGAATATTGTTGACTCCCTCTGTGCAGCTGACCTTCTCCTCTTGTCCCAAAGACTAGATCCAAGTCATCCCTTGGAACACTAACATGTTCTCTGTCAATTCTGCTTAAAAATATTCTTCTGAATGGCTGTCCCTTTGGGCATTGCTTCCAAAGATGCTTGTCTGAAAAGAAGAATTTAACCTATTATCTCATTTTCAGATTATTTTTAGGTCATTAAAATGGCAACAGGGCCTCAAGAGGGCACAAAGAAGTACAAACTCATTTATTCCTAAGCATGTTATCAACATTACAGTGTTTGGAGACAGGACATGCCAGAGCCATAGGGCAGAGAAAAGCATTATATTGAAGGTGTTTTAGTGACCACCTGGTCTAATGCATAAATATTAATCAAGTGAAGTGGAAAAGGAGAAGCAGGGTTAATGTTACTCAGAACTGTCTGACAGAAATACAGGGAGTGTCAGTTTAGATGGACTGATGGTCTCATCCAATATAAAAATATCTCCCTTCCTGTCAAACTACTGTGACAGAAGTCTGTCCTGCTATTTAAGTACTAACTTTTCATGGGCACCTCAAACGGGAGGTGGAAAACCTCCTAGAATACCCAGTCAATTGTGCAATCCCTCCAGGAAATACGAATGCATCTCTTCCTGACTCATAACATCAGAGATGGTGAAAGGAATGAGACAGAGCACAGGAATGAGACAGAGCACAAACATCATTAAGACAGACATATAAACTCTTCAGATGCTTTGAGTGAACAGAATTAAATTCTGCTGTCAGGGTTATGTATTCTATGAAATCCATGTGATCAAGATGGCCACATAGCAGTTTTCACACCAGGAAAGCTTATGTGTGTACCTAAGCTTCAGGTTTTTTTCCTGTTCCAGTCAAATCTCCCCTAATGCTTACTTTCTTAAAATTCTTTTCCTTTTGAGCCTAATGTGACTGTTTGGCAGTACACACACAAAAAATTTAAATATGTTGAGATTCTGCAGAGTTAAAAAAAAGTGTTCACTTTTTAGAAAATGAAGATGACCCTTCTTTACTACGAATTCTACGAAGACCCAGCCTCAAAACACAACTGGTCCTCACTGAGAAAACCACTGTTCTTGGAACAGGAGACATTTTAAAACCATAAAGTTGAGTGACATTAATTGAACAGGTTTGGTCAGAGTCTCTTAATTAAAAAAGGTATAATGTCCCTGCATGGCAGGGACAAGAAACAGGACAAGTGTCTCAGCAGTTTCTCTACAGAAAGGTTTCCAACCTTTATTGTGCTGACATATGTTCCCTAAAGCAGCAATGGATACAGCTCAAGCCACACGTGCACACAAGAGATGACATCCAGCTCACCGTGCATATCCTTCTGCCACAACACGTGTATTAGGAGTGGGAGCCACTGCTCCACTCCACAGAAGACATGAAAGACATTCTGCAAGTTGAAATTCATATATGCGTTCACTTTAGATAAAAGTTAAGCTTAAGTAAAACAAAACAAAACCAAACCAAGCGATCTGTTTTAATTCTCTGTAAAGAGAGGAATAGCCAAGAGGGCCACAACTTATAAAGCACTGCAGTGGGTAAATTGTTTCTTAACAGAACACATGCACAAATCCCCCAAACTAGCACTTAACATCAGGGACAACACTGAAATACAAAATGGTAATGTGGGTGTGGAAAACAGCAGTTAAGGGGTCTATAACTCTGGCTGAATCTTGACAACTTTAAACTTGTATTTAAAGAGAGATGCCACTTTTTGCTCATGACCAGGGCAAACCAATGAACAACTCTTCTCATAGAACAGTCCTCAGACTAAGAGGATGTCTCCAAGTCAGAGATGATCTTCAGGTCATTTATGCTATCTAGATGCTGAAAACTTTGCCTGTGAATGATGTTATTTTCCTTCCTTATTCCTTAAGAAAGTCAGGAAAGTCCTATTTTTAGTGAAATAAACACAGAGTCAGGAGTGTAAAAGTAAGCAAAGGAAAAATTACAGTAATGTCAAGAGCCACAGAGCTGACCTGAATGACCCTAACTGGTTTAGTGCCAGAGCTGCAACTAATATCCAAACAAGACATTAAATGATCTCTGCTTAAAAAAACTTAACATTTCTGCCTCAATCTGTTAGATAAAAAGGCAAAAGGTCAAGATCTATATGTGCATATATATATACATACATACATATATATAAACCCCTCTACATAGAAGGGTATATACACACCAATGTATCAATAAGTAGGATATTTTCAAAAGTCAAAAACACTGTCTGGTAAAAATCTGGTGTGCCTTTCAAGAGACTTCCACAACATCTGCTTCAGAGGAACAACTGAAAACTATTCCTCAAAGCACATTAACAATTTTCCCCCGACTCACCCTGGCATTATCACTATGCTGCAATCTTACGTTCCTTCAGCCTGGAAATAATAAAGCTGGAAGCCCTCCTGCATCCTGTTTCTAACCTCTCTCAACCTGCAACAGCCTCTAGAACCCACTAGAAGAAAAAGGGATTGCTCTAGCTATCCGTTATGGGAAGTAAGCAGACATACTTTCCAGAATAAAACTGTAAAAATAACATAGGCAATAAATCAGTAATATCTAAAAAAATCAAAGAGCAGCCAAAGCAAACTCTCAACTTACAGAAGCTATGAAAGGTTTTTCTTACACTTCTGATCTGTCGAAATAGAAATAATGGAGTCTTCCTCCTTTAAACTGAAAAGCCTCAATAGTTCACAAAAACTCTGAGACAACCACAGTCTCAAAACTCACATCCACAGAAAGCTGTATTTTGACAACCACTGATGGCAGAAGAAAAGATTAAATGTTCTTAATATGCAGACAAAGAAAATATGTCTTTTTATTTTTAAGCTCACAACGTATTTATTTCTCCCCTCTGCCTTCTTAACTTCCTCCCACCAAGCTCAGTTGTGTCATCAGGCAAAAAGAAAAAATTCACACCAGCTAAGAGTTTCAGTTGTGAAAGAAATCTGATACAGTGATAGTCCTTCTGATAAAAATAGAAAGCATGACACTTGGAAGTGAAATATCTATTGAGAAATAGAGCTAAAAAATATTCTAAATGCTACGAACCCAAAACACTGGGCAATGAGTAGGTAACTGGTGCAAGTTTGATCCCCTGACAATGATCTGAGTTGCAGGCAAAATTCTGAAGGTCTTCTCTCTACACACATATATATATAGGTATATAGTTACCTACAAAGGGCTATTTTTATTTGTGTATCTTTTTGGTAATAAAATTAAGAACCAATGCAAGCCTTTAAAACAATTACTCAAATCCTGAATTTCAACAACGTTCCAATACCTTCTCCAGCTTCAGCAAGCTCAGCATCTAGAGAAACGAGGCAATCAGTTCACAGATTGAGAGGAGTAACCCCATGGGACTGGGCAGGAGATAGACAGTTTGAGAACCACTGGACTAAGACATTGCTGAGTAATTGTCATGAGTTAACATGTAACCTTTATTTAACAGGTAAACTGATTCTTTATTCAAGTAGGTTTTAACACACTTAACTCTGTCATATATGCACAACTGTGTACTAAAACGCAGTAATATTAAATTCATTCATGGTGCATATCCTAAACAAAATTCATCACCACCCAAAATGATTACAGACGTCTATGAGGGGAATAGAAAGTTCACAGAACTGTAAATTTTTGTTTTCCAACTACTGTACATTTTTAGTCATACAGAACTGTACTAATATAAGCTCTCCAAATCATATGTGTGTGTATATACATATATATATATGTGTGTGTGTGTGTGTCCCCTAAGGAGACTGGAAAGAGAGGACACCCTGTTAGAAACTCTCTCATGTCCTCGTACGTATCCCAATGGTAGGCTGAGAGCCAGGAGGAGACAAAAAGCCTCCATCCCCACACCAGCCAATTCCCAAATCCATCTGTATACTAACTCTCGTGCCGCTGAGTAAACTGTGAATGTCTCAAAACCTTAAGGGGCTGGGGCGGGGTGGGAGAAAAAATTCAAGCAGAATTTTATTCCAGCATCGTCTTGACACAAGACAAAATTACCATGCTGAGCTGAACTAACTGAAAACTTTCTTTAAATTACAAGCATAAATAGTTTAGCTGTCTTTTCGGTGAGTTCAACAGAATGCACACTGAGAATGTTTACTTGAGATTTGATACAATTTCATTTGTGTACAGTTTTTACATCTGTTGCTAATGATATTGAATTATTGATTGTTCACTTTCTTATATTTATTTAAACGTTAACTATATACTCGGCAACCTGATGCTTTTCTTTTCTTTTTTTTTTTTTTCAGAAAACTTTTTATTTTTGCCTGGCTTCAGTTGTAATTACTTTGATCTTCCAGAGTGTATAATTATTTTACTGTTTATTTATTTCTATGAGAAAGGAAAAAAGTTTGACCTAGGAGATCTATATGTGGCAATTTGTAACAGAATCACATAGCTTATGTTTAGGAAATCATGGTTTTGATTAAGAAGCAACCATTTAGTTCCCACTGTTTTATTAAAACAGACATTAGCAGATAATAGGAAACACATTTAACACTGTAGGCTGCCTTTAGTTTGCAACGTCAATAAAGTTATTTTGAAGTCCCTTCCTATTTTGCCTTTACCACAGCTCATGTGAATTGGTTTTTTTGTTTAACTTTCTAATAACCAGCTTTAGAGATACACATGGATATGGGTGCTGGTCCCAAAGACCGTGAATTATAGTTTTACTGAATCTATCTGGATTACAACCTGAAAAATTAATTGCTGCATCATCCATCCACCTTCATGGAAAACCGAAGTACTTTTTTTTTAACTACTGTTAAAGGAACACGTAACGTCTGAAGCATATAACTCAAGTCATTGATTTTGCATACTAACTGGGCTGTCCCGTAGGAATATCTGGCTACAGAAAAGAAGCAAACCATCATGAGAACAGAGATGATGAGAAATTGAAACCACCCAAAGAAGTGCAGAAGTCCTCCTGTTTCCAGGGGGTTTAGATTACTGCCCTGAAGTTGCAGGGCTGTTTATTCTCCATGCACCACTGTACCTGCCATAGACTCTTTGTTTTCTCTCCCACTCATATGGTTGATGAATCAACACTACTTGAACTGCTTTATAGCAGCTTGTGTTTACTTCACACATACCTTAACCTTCCTTTTTCTCCTCCTACTAACACACACAAACTTCCCAACAGCAACAACTGGCTGTGTCTCTTTGAATAGCACAGATACAGAGTTATCTGGCAAACTCTTCAGGTTTGGATCCTTGACCTCTTGATTGAGGTCTCATTCTGCTTTTAATGCACTTAACAATTTAACTGTGCACTTACTAAGTAAAAAAAAAGTAAGAGCTTAAAGAATTCAATGCTCTAAGAATGGGAGGAAGTAGAAGACAGCAGTGTGCTAGAAACACTCGGAAGCTGTAGTGACATCTCTGCAGATAAGAACACTACAGTTAAGGACTTTCAGTGCCTCTGCAACTGGCACCCTTGCCCAGTTTGAAAAAAAAGAAGAAAGGGAAAAAAAAAAAAAAGCCCATCTCTGTTCTCCTAGAATGGCAAGTAAAAGCGAACGGTGATGACCTTGAAGCCGTTTGATTCCTTTGATTGTTTTTTAACCAAAAGGATACGTTAGAGCACTTTGAATAAAGGTCTTTTATTAAGAGACACCATTTAGAGAAAAGAAACACTTATGAGTCACACAATGGCAATGGTGAGAAGAAACTACCGTTTATTTGGCATGAGAGTAACCATGTACTAAAATGTCTAATCAACATTTTTACTTCTAGCCTAAATCATTACAGTAGGTGAAAAGCAAAATGTCCACTTCCTCACTGGAATTGTTCAGGCCACTCCTGCCTGAACAATCTTCCTTCTAGACATAAACAATTTTACCATAAAACAGTCTTCTTTTTTTTTTGTCTTCCCCATAGTGAAAATCTAATCCCTACACATCCCAGGCCTGAGCATCTTACAGGTGTGCTCTGCACAAGCCAGACATGCAGAGGAAAACCAGATGCCTCAGAACTTGTTGTGATACTTTAGGCAATGTTCCTAACTCAAGCAGCAGGCTCCTTATAGTATTATTATGCAGATTTCTAGTCTGTCCTATGGAAACTAAACCAGCAATCTTTCATAGCTCATGTATGCCAGCCTTTTAAGTGAGAAAGATGACAGACTTTTTGAAAGATGCTAATCTCATGTGACTACAAATACAATGGCTTCTCAAGAAGGACAGGACATTACTCTATTTCTGCATAATGCTTGTGAATCCTGTTACGATTTTGCTTGCCACTGAAAGGATCGTAGACAGAAACAACAAAAATAGCCTATGTATTCTTTCAGACAATTAATCTTCCCTTCAGTGGTGTAACAGCAAGAAAAACTATGAAAAAACCTATCGTAGGGTAAAGCTAATCTTCAAGGCTGATGGACATTTGGGAAGAGAAGAGCCAGCTGGTACTGTGGAAAAGATTCTGACTATCCCCAAACTCCTGTTCAAAGTAGATACGTGTTTCAAAACAAAAAAACCTACCAATACAAATGGTCCAGTACACACACAAGTCCCTTCCCAAAGGAAAGGATGAATAAAAGAACAAATTGCACATGACAGATATTTATCACGTCACTCCATGTACTATTAGAAGGCGATCGGACATTTCAGGAGAGTGGGATGAACTTACATAGAATAATTCTACTGCCTCAGGCATTCACTGCTAATCAACTAATACAATTTTGTTGTAGAAAAAATGCAAACAATGGCTATTTACAACTTAGCTTCAGTGGGTGCAGCACCTTGTTATTTAGCAACATCTCCTAACAAGCAGGTATTAAACACGTTACTGTTATGCAGCTTCCACACAATAAAACATGGCAGAAATGCCAGCACACGTAGTATTGAAAACAGAGAGCGAGGGCACATGTAACTTAGAAAGACACTTTTTTAGCTTTCATGAATAAAATGCAACTAAGGTCATTTACATAGCAATTTAATTTTTAAATCCAGAGCTACTAGAATTTAACTTTTTTTCCAAAATGTTTTAGCTTAATTCAAAACACAGTTGATCTTTCAGCACAGCCAAATGGGTTATTTTAAACATGTTTTAAGTGGCCTGTGTTTTCACACCAGCCTTGTTTGTAAAGTATCAGATTTAATTTCAAATGTGCTATGACTGTGCCCTCTTTGTAGACAAATTCACTAATATTATTACAGCTTATTATCACTTTTACTCTTTGTTAATAATCTCTGTCAGCAGAAGTTCAAGAACTTGGAAAAATCACAAAAAAATCAATTTACCTTTAATCTTCTTGTACTTTTTGTACCATCTCCCAAACTCCTGGCACTTGGTTGCTGACACATTGGCATAGTATGTGCTATTTACAATGGATGAAATCATACTCTGAAAGTACAGAAAGAAAGACAAAAAGTGTTTCAAAATACCTGGCACAATTGGATATCTTTTCCAGGGAAAGTAAATGACATGCGAGTGCACAATGATCATCCATTTGCAACTTTAAATCCAAAGGAAGCATCTGATGAGTACACAAAAATAATTTTACTCTCCATTCTATATTCCCAGCCATAATTAAAATTAGAAAGTTATTATTATTATTATTATGCATAATTCAAACAAGATGCAGTACAAACCTCAGCTGAGATCTGCAGCTTGGGCATGGGGTGCAGTTTTGCTTTGCTTTGTATTTGTGATATTACAATATCTAAACTTTAGTTCCATAAGAACGGGCAGTGCCATGCTGGGGAACACATGCTCACTGCATCCTAGTGAGAACAAGCATGATTTAGGAACCAGACGCTAAAGGTAAGATTAGATGCTGCAGCATGCATAATCCAAATAATGCTTTTCAGATGTCTCTGCTCTGCTTCCAAATGCAGCGAGACCACACAGCCAAGAACCAGAGAACATCCGCGCTACTCGCTGCAGAACAACAGTTAGGCAAATAAGTTAAATTAATATAATATATAGAAACATGTGATTAGCCCTTGTGTGAAAAATCACCCAAAAGAGGAATTAGTAGTGTCATTCTATGACTCTCCCTGAGAGAAGGGAACCATACATACCACAATACAGGGCAGCCAAAAATCACAAAAAAAGCTCAACAAAACTGAGATATTGCTTGCTTCACCACCCCCCCTCTCTAGTCTCTGTGAATTCCCTCTAAGTGACTCGGTATCACCCAAATGAAGCACAGAGGAGTGGACTTGTTTTGCAGCACCTGATACCCATGAAAATGCTAATTTCTACCTGGGATGCTTCTACCCACAGGCTGGGAAAGAGCCTGGTTAGTGCTAGTTCTTCCTTTCTGTTATTTTCCCCTCCCTTCATCCATTCTACAGAGGAGACATAATTTTAACAAAAACGTTATCTTTTCTTTCTCCCTGTCCTGCCCCAAACTCTTCCAGGATCAAATTATCCCCAGCACATGTAAATTTCCAGCAAGGAAAAGCAATCTAACACCACTAACACATGAGAGCCAATGCACCTTCTCCAGAAATCACTTTTTCCTTACACCCTCCTTCCTCACTTACGTCAAAGCTCAGAAAAAGCCCTGACACATTGTATGACCTTCTGCATAGAGATGAGAGAGTGAGGATGATCTCACAGGTCAAATAAGCTATTTACTGTAGCTTCAAGCTCTGGCCCAATGGCTCCCTCAGGCTCTTGTGCAAAATGGGATCCTGGCCATCTCTAGAAAGCTACAAAGCTTCCACTTGGCTTACTCAATTTTAACAATGCTTTAAAAACAGAAACATCCCCCCCCCTCTTCCAGATTTATCCAGCCTTCTACCCAGAGTACTACAATATCACAAGATTCTGGCTGTTCCTGAACTCTTGAGCTTTGGGGACTTAAAAAGGTGAGCAAAACTGAGAGACTTAAGATAACTGGGTGGTACAAATTAGTTTCAGTCTTCAACAGGCAATTTCACTTGCAATAAAGAGGCTCTTCTACCTTTTCAGTCAACTTTTCCACTCAAAGGCTACTACAGTAGCCTACAAAGTGCATTCCAGTAGAGTCTGAAGGCTATGAAGTAAGAGCCTTTTGTGGCAGCTTCAATTTCTAAAACTGAGATTCAATTTTCTAATTAAAATCAATATTTTCAGACATAAACCTAGCATTGTGGCAGTCAGCAGCAATTCCTTCCCCATAAATCCTCCCTTGCTCCAAGTCATTTTAACAAGCAATAGTATTCTGAAAGCCTGACACGTAGGTAGCCTCTACTAAGGAAAGATTTTGAAGAAATTTGAGCTAACTTGTTTGGGTTTTTTAGTCACTTTCGTTAGATTTCCAGTCACTAAGGAATGGTGGGGACATTGTTTAGCTATGTTTACATAACAATTCGATTCCCCCCTTCTTTTTCCCCAAATCCTCTAGTTCTACAATAAATCAACATGACTGAAATTGTAGGGCTCTTAAATATCACAAAATATATTAACCCGTTAACCTTTATTTAAGAAAGCAACACTTAAACTACATAGTAAAATCAAATAGGAAATCAACCAGATGAAAAATCCCAGGACAGATTCTCTTCAATTGCTTGACAGTAGAGCAAAGGAAGGAACCATAACAACTTTCAAACTGCATGTCCTCACTGTTAAATGGAAAGGAATGCTAGAGGTATTTCTGCTAGGAATCTTGATAAGGCTGCAGAAAGGAAATATCCATTCAGACGAGAATGGCAAAAAAAAAAAATAATCTGACTAATTGGAAATTTCTAAATAATGCAGAGTATTCCTGGGAAAATCCTTAAACAAGAAATAGATTATACAAAGTAAAAGACAAGTTTAGTATGTGTGTGTGGCCATGACAGCCACATGGAATTCAAAACTACATAGACCAGGAGCTAAGAAATATCCACACAAAGAAAACCCAATGCAATAAGTTCAAGGAGAAGAACATGGAACATGGGATGTGCTCACATTCCAAGAAATCTTGCTCCAGCAAAGAGACAAAACTCATGGTCAGTGCTGAAATCAACTCGACAATACACAGGAAAGACAGAGGTCTTTATGCAAAGATGGAAATGCTGAAATAATTGGATTTCTTTCTGCCACTTACACTCTCCTCACCTACCCTCCTTCCCCCTAGCTTGGTTAACTGGGATTTATTTGTTTGAAAAGGAGCCGTGTGCTAAGGGTAGCTAAGCTGCAGCCACATCATAAACCTAGCAGGAAAAAAAAAAAAAACCACAACCAAAAAACCAAAAGAAAAACAGAACAATTTTAAATCAAAGTGAATGATTACATTTCCCATTAGTGGCAATAAGAATCCCCATCTGGGCTGCATGGTGAGCACGGGCACAGAGAAGCAGAGACGAAGCACCGTCACTGGTGGTAAGGAGAGCCCCTCTCCATTTCTGTACTTGAGGCACTACAAACACATTAATAAACAGCAGCATTTACTCTGCAGTTTGACTCCTAAGAGACCACTCTGCAATTTGCTGCTGTCAATAATATATTAACCACAAGGGGGTTGTAATGACATTTCACATTTGGCACGGTATTTTTTTAAAACTGATTTGGGAGAAGGAATTGTATTAGAGGCATATTCAGATGATGGAAATAGACAGCTCCTATACAACCTTCCATTGTATCTTTTTGCATTTTGTGAGCCCAAACAAAAGACACTGAAACTTTTAATGGCAACAATAATAATTATTTTAATAATACAAGCTGCATTCTTGCAGGTCCAATTCAAGGGTTAGTCACCACTCAAGGTCACACATGCTTAAAAGTAAGCAAGCTCAGTTTTCTACAGAAGGATCTCCTTTTAGCTTTGTCCACTAGATAAATACTGGGGCAAGGATTTTTGCTGCTACAGTCCTGCCATCAGTAATTTTCTAAATATATTTCAGATGGAGGCTATAGAAGGAGTAAACCAACTGCAGCATGTCCACCTGGTATGCTTTCGAAACTGAAGTGGGAGGAAAAAGACCCGAGAACAAATGAATTCTGCTTATGAAATGATGCATAGTTTAGTTATACTGGATATTGAAGAAGACTGGGCAGAGACAACCATATGCTGCAATCATCATTAGCTGACCAGATTCCACAGATAATTCTATTTAAAGAAATTACACTTAAACTGTGTGAAAAGGAAGATACTTTCATATTCAATGCACTTATGCTCTGTGCATATCTAGAGTCACTGCTGCTCCTTTAGGAAGGCAAGTTACATGGCTTTTCCTTACACAGCCTTTCCATTCCTGTCAGTTCTGCAGACACAACGTGATCCCTACAAATTGCAAAGGCCTAAATTCTGCTCTGTATCTCACCTCTGTGCTTTCCCTGGAGTTGTAATCATAACAGTGAGGCAAATTTGTGCTGGTACCCTATGATTCTAATAAAGTTTTTAGGAGACAACGTACTTCTCACTCCCAGCAAAGTTACTTAGATTGGGTGTTGAAGCATTTTTCTGTTTCTTCTGAGAGGCAAAGTCATGAAAATTTTATGAATCTCTTGTTATGACAATCTGAAGTACAAATAGAACTCAGGGTATCTGTAGGAACCTGTGTCTTAGACATGACATCACTGCCATTTATAAAGCAGTCATGGAGAACGAGACTGAGTTTTTGTTCTTTTTTTAACATAATTACATATACTTTTTTTTGCTGTTTCCTAAAAATTGGGGCACAATCGTTAAAATAGCATACTTTTTATCATAGTTGGAGGCTGATGACAGCTACCTATGGGTTAGCGGGGGAGGTGGGCCTCTGCTAGTGGGAAGAAGCAACTTAAATCTTGCATTTGAGGATCATTAGTCCCACTGCAAAAGGTTTTGATAAAGATCTAAATGAAGAATTTATATCTCCCTGAACAGCAGAATAAAAATCAAACAATTCATTCAGAATTTACACGTGGCAACACACTAAGAAAACATGGTATAAATATACTCTTTTCTGTATTAACTAGAATTTCTCCTTTAAAGAAAACAATAAATTTATTTGATATTGATGGAACTGTTTAGTCTAACCTCTTTATTGAATAAATATGAGCTTTAGATCTTGTAAATCTGGCTTTCCCTAAGCCTGTTAAAAACACTGACCTGTGAGAGAGGGCATTCTTTGGCTAACGTGCTCTGATTCATCTCTTTGAGCAGTTCCTTTAAGGCATTGCGAACTGTGGCGTGGTTCCACTGCTCTGCTGGCAAGTCTTCCAACTTTGAACAACTGTTAAAACAGAAAGCAAAAAGTAGGTAGAAACATCACAGGTGCTTACACTTTGCATACAAGTACTATAGACCTTTAAGGAGTGAGCACAACCACAGAGTTTCCATCTTAGTCAGACCATCAAGGTGTTTCTTCTCTCTTTCCCCTCCCCACCAAGCCCAACTACCAAAAGATGTGTAGTTCAACTAAAAGAATGACAGTACATGGCAGGAATAGCAGCTAATCCTACTGAGGTTTGATATGTATGCATAACCATTCCCTCTGGGGCTTGGTGGAGAGCAAAGAAACTGCATTCGTCCCCTGAAAGGCTGAAAAGGCATCCTCCCCAGGCAGAGAAAGATACTCCTGCTGGTGTAGAAAAATAAACATATATGCCATGCTGCCACTGACAAAATCCCTACACAGTAAGGGCCCGCCTTGTATTGAGGCAAGGCTTTGAGCACCAAATCTGAAAACCTGATTTTATTTCATATCAGTTCTTATACTGCCCTCATCACTGAGGTATCCAAGAGCCTCTCAGAAATACATTAAACCATATGTCCAACATCTGTCACATATAGTTCGTTCTCACTTTCATTCTACAAGAATTGCATATGTAGTGAAGCTTTTGTCTTCACGTGACTTGTGCCTTTTTTAATTTAAGATGCTTATGGTCTGTGTCTGCATACATGAGGACAGACACAAGAAGTGCATCAGAAAGTTGGGAGAAAGTTGTCATTGCTATTTGTGCCTGAGAAACTTAATGCATGCTATCTAATCAACCTCTAAGGTGGTTCTGCCATTTGCCTGTATGGCCTGGCGTTATCCTTAGAGTTGAAAGTTCAGGTGTGCTTGAGGAGTTCAAGTAGTCAATAACCATCTTTATCTCAAAGTCATGGGCTATCTTCTATTTACATGGTATAAAGGCATTAAATCACTTTGAAGATAAAGAAAGAGACCTTGATCTTGGGTTGATACCCTCCAGCAATACAGACATGACAACAGGCTAGATGGACTCCTGGTAGCTCATACTTCTGAGGAGATGAGTTACTGCACTCCAGTTTTATAGTGGCTGCAGGCTCTAGATGCTCTATTACAACTATGCTACAGAAATTCAGTCTACCTGAGAAACAACAGTATATAAAACCAAGGAAAGGCCTGTTAGTGGGAATTGGAAACCTCAAGCCTCATCAAAGATATAACAAGAAAGAAGCACTCCTGTTTGTGAGGTTAACATCAGTGAGGCACAAACTACTTCCAAATTCCAAACTGAACTGAAGAGCTGAAGGGTATGTATCTGCCACCAAAGACCACAGACACACATCCCAACAGACCCCTCTTCTGTTCAAGTTGAGCTTCAAAGAGTTGCGGGCAAATTATTCCAGGTTGTCTATTATTTTTGTCTCTTTCCTCTGACGTGTCCTGACCACAGAGCTGCAGCAGACTGTGCAAGCAGGGGTAGGGGATGCCAGGCACTGCCAGGGACCTGCCGCAACTCCTCACGCAGACATCAGTAGCTATTTCAGGACTCTTTTGGAGGCCAACAGAGAAAGAGGGTGAAACAGTGGGAGTGGGGGGAGGAGGGAGGGCAAGTAAGTGTAAAAGTGTCAGGAGTTTTGCTTTGCTAATCAGAACTAGCGTTCAGGGAAGGAAAATATTTTCCAAATGCCAAACAGAGCTGCAGTAACACATCCCTTCCTCATCTTCTTGTCTTTTCACTGGGAAGACCACTGGAGAAAAAAAACAAAAGTCAACAAGCTCCCCTCCTCCCCATCTCAGCAACTGGCAGTAGAAGACCTAGATTCTCACAATGCAGCCCCTGGAAAAAGGCAAAGATACAATACTTGATACAATAAGGCCTCAAGAATGCATTAAATCAGGAATTGTGGAAAGGTCTGCTTTTAAAAGCCTGGTATCTTTACTTGATTGAGTTTCTGCCCCTCCCCTTTCCGATACCATATTGCTACTTCAGAAAACATACAAAATCAGTTGGAACATGCACCAAAAAGCTGCCGGGTAACCCACCCTTCTCTTCATTTTTCTTTTCATGTCATCAAAAGACCAGAAATTAATGAAGACGGGATGTGCTAATCTCTGTAGTAACGCTGTAATCAACAGAGCTGCTCAGAGAATAGAGAAGGACAGATGTTCAGAAACACCCACCTTTGTAATTGGATTTTCAATGTCACAACATGATAGACATCTTGTAGCATGTCGGCTACTGTCGCATCTGGTGCATCAGTCACATAACTGAGAGGGAGGGGATTCCACCTCCCAAGCTTGATTATTCCTGAAAACAAAAAATTCAAACTTTATATTTTATCGGCCATTTACTAAACCCTTTGATAAGCTCGTTTGTTCAGGGGATTCAGGATCTGCCTTGAGGTTTATTGCACTCTTGCTCAAAAAAGATGCATTGTACTAACTCCTGAAGCAAACCACAGGGAAGAGTAGGAATAGATTTTAAATTCTTAGCAGAGCGTTGCTGACATGTTCCTGGCTCTTAAATTACCTCAAGGAAGCACAGGAGGCTTCCTACTTTCACATCTTTCATCAGCCCACTAAAGCCGAGTTCTTTAAGTTAGAACAAGCTTTAAATACTCTATAGTCCTGATTTTCCAGTCTACAAAACCTTTCAGTAAATAAACGCATTGGCTTTGACTTGAACAGGAAAATTCCTATGTGTGGGCTTTCAGCACACAGCTACAATCTAAGCATGGTGCAATTCCCAGTGTGGATGGATGGCACTGGAAACCCACCAAGTAGCAAGAGTTCACTCCCAGCTACAAGTTGCACTGCGCAGATGGTTGCTTTTCTTTGTGAAAAAAACAACTGCAAGCTGCTGACCGCAGATCCAAAATAGCATTTTGGGGGCGGGGGAAAATGCTGTAAGTCCTATTTCTACTTCTGTTCATTCTTTAATAGGGATCATCACCTCTTCTGGATGAGCTTGTCACAAAGACTGTAAACTTGGAGGGTAAACCATTTGGTGCAGAGGTATTATTTCTGTTTAGACAATTGCAGAGGGGCCACCCACACCAGAAACAATGACTAATACCCAGGAATGACTTCCAGGAAGACGCAAAACAAAGCAAGCCACAGTGCCATCTTACATGAGAGCAAAGCAGTTTGGCCTTGTTCTGCACTGTCGCAACTCCTGCTCTTAGTCCTTCCTCCACCACGGTCCCACTGCCCCGCTCTTCTCCTCAGGTAACTTTTCTCAGCACAGCCCTACAAGACACCAATCACCTTCACTCCCATTTAAACTGATCCCTTCTGAGGTCTGTGGTTTTGATCTTCAAAAAGACCATCTGTAAACTCCACTGCCAGAAATACACTAATACATGAGAAAACTACTTCCTCTGTGACAGCATGAGCTCCAAGAACCCTCGTTGGGTATCTATCTGGAAGGATGCTGTGATGAGAAAGAAAGTTCAACCCTCTCCTCCTCATTTTCCACTCCCAGTTCTTCACCAGCTCTGGAACTAATCAAACGGAAACAAAAGGCAAAGGTCTTTTATCCTGATCTCCTGAACATGATCATAAAATAAATACCACCTCTGAAACAGTGAAACAAAGAGAGACAAACACAGAACACAATGCTTGTGAAGCCAATAAATACCTGCTATGGAATACTTTTTTTTTCCCCATTCCTACACAGGTTGAAGAGGAAATAATTTCAGTACGTGTCCTTTTCTGTAGCACTTAAATTTTTGCATTTACCATTCACGTGCTTTGCAAGGTATTCTACCACCATACACCAAAAGAAGCTGGAAGTGACCGAGTTCATCCTCAGGGGCACAAAGTTTCACTGTAACATGCTGGTACAGACGGGCTAATATTTCAAGAGCAGATCAGAAATCTTTTGGCAAGGGGAGATCTTGTCCAAATGAAACAAAAAGTGTTGCTTGATATCCAATGCTTGAAAATGGGACATAAACAGAACAAAAACATTTAAATGATGCACTGTTTCAGTATTAAGATTTAACAATCTGGTGCTGAATATGCTGCAGTATAAATAGTGCCTGGACTCAGATCCAGTAGAGTAACACACAGCACTCATTCACAGCACCGTATGTCTCCAGTGCTGGCTCCTTGAGTCATATTCCACTTGCCAAGAAAAGCTGTTTTTCTTAAGGGGATAGTTTACTTAATGTTATCTCTGGTGACAACAAGAAATGCATATAGTACAGCATATATTAGTCATGAAATGAGCATCAAGGGTCCACTGAGTGAAATACATGCTGGGAAAACACAGTTTAGCTGCTGACTTCCTTCACCCCCTTCTGCTATATAATAATTTAAAGCAAAATCACCTAAAAATCCAGAAATCTATACCAGCTTCACAGAACACTTGGCTCCCTATGTTTAACCACGCCAAGTTTTCATGTAATTGAAAAAATAAGCATCATATGTGCCCCATAAGTCACATCTAAATTGGTACTATTTTACAAGAGGCTTTATTTTTCATTCAATTAAGGAAAGCACTCAGAGAGCACACCATCTGCAACTGTTCGGGCCTGGCAATGCTGGCGAGAGATACAGAGACAGTCGGACACTAAAGTTACCAAAGGTGTCCCCAAACTAAAAAAGTTTAAAGAGAAAAACCACAGCGCAGCCAGAGTGCACCATGGGAAACACTACACAAATTGCTTTACAGGAAACGTCTGCTACTACTGGAAGTTCGGGCCTTTTTTTTTTTTTTTGCTTTTTTTTTTTATAATCCTCCTCTACAACTGGAGAGGAAATTATTTTGGCTGGATCTAGACAAACACAGGTGTTACCATAATGCTCTGTGCCTCTGCACGTTAACACCTGCTGCGAGTCCTTTACTCTGTGTTACAGCACTGCTCATCTGCGCTATTTTTTCAGCCGGTGTGATATGACGTGTGAAAATTTTTTTTCCAGAGCACATTAAGCTGGTCCAAACGATAGCCAGAAGCCATGGTTTCCATCCAGCTCCTCAGCAGCCTTCACAGGTGGTTTATTTCATGGCACCGATGCTGAACTTAAGGCAACTCTTGGGCTGCATTTGGGAAGATGACGCCAGCTTGTCAAGCAAAAGCATTCTCTGCACGCTAGAAGACATCTCTGAATGTCTCCTCTGTAAAATCTGAATGGACCAAAATTTTCTCTCCCAAAAGGTCCCTTCTCATCCAGAACTGGGCATTTCTAGCGAAACAGCAAACCCAAGATGAGAACAGCCTGGTAGCAAGGAGTCACTTCCACATACATGTTTTTTTATTGACTCCAAATGGTAGAGCTCAGGCCTTTCATGAAATCACTTTAACAGGCCTGACTGAGCTTTCATCCGACCACGACCGAGGCTTGGCAGTAAGGACAGGAATGAGCAAAGGTCCCTGTGTTACTGACGAATATACTACTGCTCCAGGAGTATCAGTCCTCTGCCAGCTCTAGGCCTTCTCAAAATTATGTGTGGATAATGCGCAGCAGATCAGCTGCTCAGGAAATGCAAAAGCACATCTTTCATGAATTCACACTCTTCTGTTAATGGGTCTGGGTCTCTTTCCTGTATCGATGATCCTTTGGGACTTTCTTCCTCTAAGAGTTTTTTGAAGGGGAAGTTCAACAGGTTTCAAAGCTTGCACACACTCAAGAAATGGCTGCACACTAGAACAGCTCTCAAGAACTCAGCTAGAAATGGATGAATGCAGCCCAGGGCAGTTAGTCAACTAAGGACAATAAATAGACTAGTTTTCTCAAAAGAAATTTTTTTCAAAACATATTTTAGAAGAGATTTTTCATCCACGTTGAATGTTAGTTCTTGAATGGCATGTCCTTCTACAGACAAATCTTATATTAAGCTTCAGCGTCATCAAAATGCAGACAGGGAAACTAGAAAAGAGTAACCTGGTTTAAAATTTGCACAACTTCTTTACTCCCAAGAATGCCCCAACACACTCACAGCAAACTTCTGTGATCTCCAGTGTCAGGTTCATACATAACAATCTCTGCAATTCACTGCTGTTTTTTTTCCACTTAGGCCAATGATGTGCCACCCTGCCCGAGTGCTTTCAGTTTCATTTAAAATGCATCTCCTTTGGGCAAGAAAGAGGTAACTACACAAGTCAGAGCATTACAATACATTGAAAAAAAGGCTTGACCAGTGACATTGTGACCTCTATACCTAGCAGAATTCACCCTAGGATCTTTATGACCTTTATTTTACAGTATCACCTGAAAGAATGATGCATCCAAAGCACTGGAATTATTCCTGGGACTTCACCTTAGAGAGATTGAGATGAGAGTGATGAGAGATGAGAACTGAATGGATGCAAGCTTGGGAGTAAAGCAGACTTCTAGAGTAAATACATTAATCAGGAACACAGCAACAACAAAAGCAAAAAACTGCTTTCCTAGAAAAATACAGCTAAGCTGGCAAACCCTGCCATTTCTAGGTAGCACTTACTCTGTCCCACAAAATTATTTACCTACATGGGCAAGAAGCCTCATTTGTCTGTGCAAACTGAGAGAGAACCATACAGCACACTCATTACAAGAATGCCACATCAGGGGTTTAGAATATATATACATATATAATAGTCTAGCTAGTCTAACTACAACACTTCCTGGTCATAAAGAGTCACCTGCCCAGTTAAGTTTTTATCTGGATAGTTATGTGGGAATTCCTGGGCCATCTCAAGGATGCTTCAATACTTCACTATTGAAAAATTGAACTCTTAAAATGGAGCATTTTCCAAATTTCTTTTTGCAGCTAACAGAACAAAAGGGACTTGAACACACCTCATGCTGTCACTGGCTCCCTTCACAAACCATCTCCTGTTCCCACCATGCTTAGATTTCTGATTTCACCTGAGTTATATCTTAAATGGATACTTGTAGGTAGGCCACCCAGGATTAATGCAATTTATTTAAAATGCTAATCTGCTGGGTTAAAATTATGTCACGGGATCAAATGAAGGACATTTTGGAATTTCCAATTAGGATCACCACCCCCACCTCAACATTTTTCCGGAAACAGCTACAAAATTAATCATGAGTAATACTTGTCCAAATGTACAAAGAGGGATAGAGGAGGAATTTTGTGTTCTTTGGCTACAGGGGAAAAGAAGGATAGCAAAAAATACTGATTCCTTACCAAACACTAGCATAAGATCCCCTGAGCTATATTTACTCCTTCAAAATGTTTTGAGCAAATTTGATTCTGCAGAGTTATACTGGACCAGAGCCGTGCCTCACATGGCTGTGGCCATCCAGAGCTGTGATAGGTGTCCTAGTGTTGGCTTCCCTGAGCCACAGGATGACAGCCTGAGAGCCTCCCCCTGCACACACAAGGCTGGGTGAAGAACACAAGGAACATTTGCTGCCGTGCTAGGAGTTCAATCACTAAAGATAGTTTTCTTTAAACATCATACTTTTTAACAGCAGCTCTTATCAACACAACAGAAACTCAGGAGAAACTGCAGATTAGCGTTAGCACCCAAACACCTTCGATTTGATTTTACAACTCCAAATGAAAGGCCTCAGTGAAACACTCAATAAAAGCCCCACTTCTGGGACCAACAAGCCATTTATCTATCTGCCACTACTGACAAAGCCTCCCTACAAGATGGGCAGGCTCTTGTGACGTTGATTGCATTTGTTTATCCTCTTCAGAGGCATCTTGTCCCTATGCTATAGCATATAATTTTCCTTTGTTCAGCTGTGCTTTGTTACACAAATTAAAAACTGCCTGTCCCATGTAATAAGTACACAGAATTATTTATCCATAAATCAGTTTGCAGGAAATCACTACCCTGCAGTACATAATAACTCAGCCTGTGTTTCTAACCTGTGCCCTGGCTGTAGTTTATCATCAAACTGTAACAACATAAAGGCATAATTTGCAGTTATTATTGTTAATCCAGCAAAGGGAATGACTTTTCAAACAACAAAAAAAAGAGAAAAAATCAGTGTTAACAATTAAAAAAAGCCCTGATTATATTAATTTTTGTATTAAACTATTGAGCTGCCTTTTCTAGCTCTTATGGCAATTTAAAAACTATTATACTGCCTTTGCCCATCACTATAAGGGTGCCCATATCATTCTATTGAATTTCAATCAGTGACATATTGGGGTAATAGATGGGAAAAATAATCAGCATAATCCTCCCCTGCACTTCTAAAGCGTCTGTCATCAGAGGATCCCAAAGCACTTTAAAAACATTAATTAATTAAGCTTCGTAACATCCCTGTGAGTTCCAGTGTATTATGCCAATTGACATGTCGGTGATTTAGTGACTGAAAGCATACAACAAAGATAATCCTATGTTTATGTCAATACAAAAGAATTCTCCTCCTTTCTCATTTCAGCCCCTAGTAAATAATTCAGTGAGAGATCAGGCATAGACGGTGCGATTCCGCTATGATGTACACACCCACAAATTGGCAGCAACACCCAAGCTCCCCAAATGACCAACACTCCACCCCAGCTCCTGGGACTCGGGGGCTTTGCACAAAAGGGTGACCTTCACCCAAGGGAGTTACCCCAAGCTCTGGCAGCACAAAGCCTTTGCTATTGCCACTTTCCAAATGCCCTCATACACTCTGTGGACCAACAGTGGTTTACGGGATGAAATCCTGAGGTGCAGCAACGCCTGTATGAGCTGATCAATTTAAACACTCGTAGCCAGCCCTGCTGGCTTTCGGATCTGTATCAATACACAGACTTTTATACAGACTATGCATTTACATGATTATATGTGATACTTATATGATTATGTACTAAAATATTTATAGAAACGTGGATGTGAGCAGCTGTCAATAGAAGGACTGTTACAAGGTTTAATTGCTGAACTTCAGAGTACTTTCACAGATGAAAATCACTTTGATATATGAAGCTTGGTTGAGTTTTTAATTTTTTGAATGCTAGTGTTGCCCGTTCCTTTCCTCCAGCATGACTGTACTCAAGTATTTGACTTAAATAACATACACCAAACAGTTTGATGCCTTGTAATTCTACATATCAGGTTTACATTTTACTGTAAAAAGATTGTGCTTCATGTAATAGATGCTGCCTCACATTTGGGAAATGTTATGTGAGGACCCTGACTTTTATTAGATTAATTTAATATAAGCACTAAGTTACTAGACTAAATTAATAAAGATCTTCTTAAAAAAAAATGAGGGGAGGGGGAGAGAGAGAGAACAGAATGAACCCACAAATTAAATAAAATTTTCTGAAGCTTGTTATTTTGGAAGTCTTTATTTAATTTTCCAACCCCCTATTCGGTTTGAAAAAAACAACCAATAATTAGAAAGGAACAAAAAAAAAAAAGCTTGATGTTATTTACTTCAGGGGGTTATTTTTAAAACTGTTATATGATAGAACATGAATACCCCAAATAAATAGAAGGGTGAGGAAGCAAAGGAGATACAAAATATTACCAAAACAAAAAAGGTATTTTTTACATTTTTCCATATTACTTATATTACTTTAAAAACTCTTAACTCCATTGAGGAAAGCCACATCTAGCCCTGCATAACATCTCTTGTTTAGCATTTCTGGTATGGTATAAGTCTGCACTTACCTCAGACAGCAAGAAGTAATACATGACTAAAGAGAGAGAAACCCTCTTTTTCTCTCTTTTGTCAGAGAAAGAGAACCACTTAATAAGCATCATTTCCATGATGAAGTCTTTTCAGTCATGAAAACTCATGACAGAAAGGCTGCTGTATTCAGGATATTAGGATCTTTTAGCAGTTGCCCTTCATAACCCTGTCACCCCGCAGCTCAGCTTTACCCTCCGCCAGGATGTCCTCTACTGAGAGGCATCACCACTCTGTGACCACTTTCCTCAGCAGTATTATTCAGTAGCCCCAATGCCCATAGGGTTGCAGCACCCACTCTTTCATCAACATCATCCCCATTAACATAGACCCCAAAGCGTGGCACTCTTCCCCACTTTCGCTTGAAATTACTGTCTTTTAGGCAATGTCTTGGTAAGTCCCTTCCCAGCTCAACCCGTAATATGCTTCCACCTCAGCCTCACAGGCTGAAAACTGGGCCTTTGGTGTATTTGCCTCAGTTGCTAAGAAACATGAATGCAAGTGTACTCAACAGGTGGTGCTTCTCTCCACTGCACATGTTTCTTTAACAGCCACAAATGATACCTTGCTCATCTCGCCCCAAATTCTGAACTCGGTGACTGTATTGCCACCTCATGACCTACAAGGGGCTGCACATGAGTAAAAGGAACAGAACTTCACACAAACATTTGCTTTCCAATCTCCTTTGTCAGCTTCCTGCCAGCCCAACACCACCGACACAACCTGCCTCACTACATCTCCAGCAAGGAGAAGGTGGCATCTGAGCAGACAACCTTTGGTCCTCACCCTCCAGAAGCCTTTCTTGGCTTTTATATTATGATATTTTTGAATGGAGAAGAGAGGGAGAGGCAGAAAATGTTTTCCTTCTGTGGAGAAAAACCTGTATCTGTTTTAAAAAAGATGCCAGTGCCCCAAACTCCTTTGGTTCACCCAGCTTCAATGCTCGGCTATAAGCTCCACATGGAAAGAGCCCACTGAGCAGAAAAAAAGCACAATAACACGGCATTGCAACTCAATACATAAAACACATTTTAAAGGTTATAAAAGAGCATTGCTAATAGGACATTGTAGAGGCTAATAGGCTTAGAATTAAGCCTACGGACATTGTTTGGCCTCGTATGAATCTGAATATCCTGCCGACTCACAGCAACACAGCTACAGAGAGCACAGGAGGCCTGGCTCAGGCTGCAGACACACAGTAGCCAACGACCTTTGTGTGGAGTCAACTACAAGGAGATTTGAAAATTCACGGGTCTCAGGTCCAAAGAAAAATAAGGACACACAGCGTGCTGCGCTGCACAAACCAACCCCTAAACCCAATGCAGATTCATATTTTGGCCTATGTAGTTTAACAGCTTAATCTCTTTAGTTTAAGATTTGTGTCTTTTGGGGTTTTCCTTACTCTGAACAAAGACTAGCAGAACATTTTTTCACTAAATTACTACTTTTGGCTTGCCTTCTGTCTTTTCTTTCCTCCCACTTCCATAAAAAAAACCAACAT
This sequence comes from Scolopax mira, assembly GCA_004320125.1. Lineage (NCBI taxonomy): Eukaryota > Metazoa > Chordata > Aves > Charadriiformes > Scolopacidae > Scolopax > Scolopax mira. The sequence continues at coordinate 155,333 of BJBW01001546.1, read as the reverse complement.
GAACAACTGAAGAACTAGTAGGACAGCAGCTAACTAGCAGGACAGAAAAGCTTGTATTGCTGAGGAAAGAGAGGGATTTGCTGAAAACCCCAAACAATGACTGCTTCTGCTAATTCAACATGAATGCAATATGTGAATATATGGTTGCTGTTACCTCTGCAATTTGACCCAGGGGTCCTTTGCCCTCTGTAGCTGCATTATTGTAAGAGCATATTCACATCCACACAAGACCAAACGATGTTCACAGGCTTGATCCTAATACCGTTAATGACATTCACTTAAGAACTAGATCCACCATGAAGCAGTTAACAAAGGAGGTAAGGCTTGTATTCTAGCAGTTTTATATTAAAAAATTATAAGGAAGCAAATTTTTCCATATGTAAATGTGCATGCACACATATATTTAAGAATATGCCATAGACCAAAGACTGGGGGTTTGTTGATCTTCAGGCTCAGGTCTCCCTCATAGCTCACAAACAGGTAAAAGGCAAAGGATCAAGCCTCACCCTTCCCTTACTAATTGTTCTACTAGAGACAGAGCACAGTATCTTTAAGGTTGCAGTATTTCTTTTCACAATAAATTTTAATAATTATAGTCTCTAATTTGGGCAGCACTGTAAATTCAGATATATTCCATTAAATTAAATACAATTTTTTCCTTCACTGACACTTATTTCAGTTGATAACCTGATTCTCAGGTTCCTCATCTCCCTCTTTTCTTCCAAGGAAGAGCAAAACAATTCTGCATTTCTGACAAGTCTAAATAAAGCTCTGCTGGTTACTGAACTATGCTACATTTCCTATCAACAGAAAACAAAGGAGAAAAAAAAAAAGACTGTAGTTCACCACTAAAGGAGATGACTCAGAGCAAGCAGGAACTGTTACCAGACTCAGAAAAAACAGTTTTCCCTTGTACCGTTGATGAGCCCACATTATGCTGAGATGAACCCAGATTTGTTTTCTTAGCCCACATCTTCCTAGAACTGAACCTATTTCCTCACAAAACCACCAGATCCTTTATGGATCCCTTTAACATTTTCATCTTCATGTTAGTGCATTTGCAAATGAAAGACTGAAAGAGTTATTATTTTTTTTAATTTGAATAATAATTTTCTGTGCACATGGCAAAGACAGGAAAAAGTTATTCACCTTCTGGATCTGGAGGTTTGCAGCACACACACGTCATGCTTTGAAGCATTTCCAGAAGTTTACTGCTTCTTTATGTGGCAGCTAAAATCCTCATGTAATCACAGGATAGAGATTGTGGAGCTGCTATGAAGAAAATTAACTCTATCCCAGCCAAAACCAGTATTGGCAGACACCATCAGACACTGCAAGACTCAATAAAGCATTGGTGGCACTGCAAACATCTTCATGAGATGGTGGAGAGCTCTAGTACCTCCTGAGATCCATCCCCCAGTAAGTAGCCCACAGTGCTTCACAACCCACCAAGGTGGAAGGCAACACACCAGCACTCTCAGGCCTCTTTGTAGCACAGAAGTCACCTTAAGAGATAGGTCATCACAACAGCCCTGACGATGGCTCTTCTGGTGAAAGAAACTATTGTTTAATACCAATACTCCTGTACTAAACCAATTTTTGTACCAGAACTCCATTCCTCCAGAACTCAGTGCTCTCACCACTTCTTTCTCTTTCCTGAACTATGTCTCATGTTCAAACGCAAAGAGCTAAAAAATCCCCCATGTTGATATTTCAAGAAAAAAGGGAGGAAAGACTGTAATTTCTAATAATTTCCCAAAGCCCCAGGTGTCTTGGGCCCATATACGCACAACTTCTACATGAGTTTAAGAAGAAAGGGAATCCAGAGGCCCAATGACAGCTCTGGGGAATGTTGTTAACTAAAGATACACTGGGATGATGCCTTATGCAGAACATGGTACCAACGCTGGAACCTACCAAAGATGCATTTTACCATAAATTACAACCTATGCTGCTGCCAGCGTTCTCTGTACCACAAATACACGGTAATTGACTGGGGATTTCAACTAATAACATCACAGCAAAGGAGCTAATAAGATATAAACAACAGTAAGTTCCCAAAGTCTTATGTAGGAAGATGAAGACACCGCATGCACATGCATTCCCGAAAGAACAGGCAGAACGACCCTCCAGTAATCCAGATGTATCCTCCTCTTCTTCCTTGCACAGGGAAGCAGAGGAACCCTCCGCACTGAGGGAGCACAACCAGCACAGCAAGCACGACACAAAGAGGCAGCTTTGGGAGGTTTATCGCTTTCACAATCTGATTGATTTCAAAGGTCACCCCGGAGGAAAAGCCTCAATCTGGTTTCTGCCGACACAGTCATTTCCCACAGCCAATAACTATTCCCTGCTCTTGGCACTCACTCAGGTGGTGGGACGTGGGTTGCACTGTGGGTATCTGCATCTTAATGAAAGTCTATTTTACTCCCCCAAGGTCTGTTGTTCATTTGGAGACATGGAGCATTATTGTCTTAAGACAGGTATAAGCTGCAAAGAAATAAAGACTTTCTAAGTAGAACTTTATTACTAAAGAATTATCCCAGAAGTCTGAGATGCCTTTTTCAGACTTCAAAGCCATTGGAAATTTCTTCTTTTTCTAACCAGTTAAAAAAGGAAGGAAAAAAAGAGTGTATGGAGTACAGAGGCAAAGCTGCACATCCGCCACATGGGATACTCAGCACTTCTTCAGGTCTGTAAGCTCTCTGAGTAGAGGCAGTTCAGCTTTTCTGCCTGCCTTTTTGATGGGCAGCACTCTAAGTGAGGACCAAGCACCCATCATAATGCATGTCCACCTCATCTGGAAAAATCCACTGCCTCAGAAATAACCTCCATTCTCCATTTCATATTTGAGTTTATGGTGGATGAAAATCCAATCAGAGGAGCCTATCAGCACTAAAACAGCTCTCATGTTCCCCAGGTGATGGCCCTGGTTTACAGTTTATCACAGAACAACTAAATCAATGGGCTCATGCAATAAGTGCCCCAGTCAGTGTGACCATGCACCACTGTGGTGTAGTGTGGATGTACAAGGACAAAGCAACAACATTAAAATTGTAATTTAGAAGAATAATCTTAAATATTAAATGAAATGGATAAATTATGGATGAATCTATAAGATTTTGTGAGACACAGCTTACTTTAGATACACTGTTCTATACCAAACATGTTGCTCTCATGAAATTTGAGAAGTCATTCAATCAAGTCACACTGAAAAGGAAGTTCTACTCAATAAGGAGTAATTTTACTGCTGGTGAACCAAAATATTGGCGCCTCTGTTACTTCTTTTACCCATGCTGAGGTGAAATGCTTTTCATTGCATACCCAAAGAAGAGAACTGAAAATCTGGAGGCCACTCATCCAAAAATATCTGAAGAACACTGTTAACTTATAGAAACTAAGGTAAGAGTTCGTAATGGAACTACTCTGTCTTTAGGCTGTGCTAATGCAAGCTCTTTACAAACAGCAATGAAATGGAGGTACCAATTTCAAGACGTTAAGGACTTAAGCCAGCTTTTATGCAGGTACACAGTGTACAAAAGCTATGTCACATGCCTGGATAGGCCCTGTTCAAATAAGAGGAATGTCCTATTTGAAGCATCTTTTGACTGTTTTTTACACAGCAAATGTAACAAAGTCACAACTAAAACTTTAGAGCAATCTTGGTAGGACTGCAAAATTATGCTATTATCATGGCTGAGGTGTTTTTGCCAGTAGGGGAAAGGGAATTTGCAGTTCCCTATCTCATGAGAGAGGTATCCTTGACACCTGGGCTGATGGGCAAGAACAATGCACACTCTCCCTCTGCCTCAGTGAGACAGCAGAACCCTCCAACAACAACAGAAAATGGTCTCAGCCTTGTTGCCAGCCCTTTAGGTCTCCTTCTGTACCAAAAAAAAAAAAAAAGTTTTAATTTTTACAAATAAATGAGTAAGTTTTCTTTGCTACTGAAACTGAGCTCAGACTCATCACAGTCCATAAAATGCTTCAACCCTAGCTGAGAATCCCTCCTGGCGAGCAGCTCTCCTGGTCAGTGCCTACTCACCCACCCACCCGGTGCCACATCACTGTCACCTTCCTCCTCCTGCCCACACCATGCTGCTTCCATCTCTGAATGACGGCCAACCTCCTCCTAGCTCTACAGGAATAAATCTCCAGACCACAAACCTCTAATATTCCCTCTTCCTACCCCCAAGGCAATGACTTACACTCTATTTAGCTTGAGTCATGACTTTTCTTCCCATTTTCTTACCATGTATGTTATCCAAATTTATATACAAGAGGAAGAGGAGATCCCTAGAGACTGCCATGAGTCTAGTCTACTGGGATGAGCGAGCGATGCCTGCTCCATGAGACCCGTGCTCACGGGTACCCACCACCAGGCATGCTCACTCAGCCTGTATGGCACAGAGCAGTGCAGAAAACAAAGGTGCCAGCTCCCAGGGCAGGGAGAAGGTACCCTTCCAGATGAGAAAGGAAGGTTCAGGCAGGCACGGCCATCTCTGCCAGTCCCATTCCCACCTCAGCGTTAGCACTCTTCACAGTGCACATATGGGCTACACATTTAACTGGCCAACTGCACAGACCCATCTCTCCCTGCAGTCAATGAGGGAAAAAAAAAAAAGAGTTCATTTTTTCCACTAAAATAACCTGCTTTACTGCCAAAGCAATTCTTTTCTCATATAGTCTCCCCTGGATCAGTTTTCATGTACCCATTATTAAATATTCAATGCAATAACTATTTCTAAATAGCATGTATAATACCCTTTAAGTGGCTGCAAATATTATATGCATAGCCACATAATGGGAGAGAACAGATCCATCAGTTTGAATCATGCTCCCTTTACTGATTTTCACAGCAAAAGTAGTAAAGAATTTGTGGGGACCTCATACAATAAAATGTAAGGTGAATCTAAATTAAAAAGAAAAAACAAACCACTTAATTTTAAGGGACTAACACTTTCCCCCTTCTTGCATATAAAGAGATATCTATCTGTATTCATTCTGGACACACGTTATACAGTTGACATATACATATGTATGTATGTAAATTTAGACACAGGTACATAGCATGTTGCTATAACTAAAAAAATTAAAATGTAAGAAGAAAAAAAGATGTGAAAACAATTTTTTTTTTTCAGTTCTTTCCTCTACTAATGCCAGAAATCTCTCTATATTTCATCCTGGGGTTTTAAAATTAGTAGTCATTCTCTGGTGATATTTTTATGAGAAGCTTTCAACTATACAAAGTTGGTAAAGTTATTATTTCTATTACAGAAAATTATCTTCAACAAAAGTTCAGCAGATCACCACCAAAAGACAACATTTTTTCCCAAATATTCCCTGTGCAACACAGATCAGTGTTACGCAGACTGTGGAAGTAACAGATATTTTGCTTCAGTGGATGAAATCAGGGGAGAAAAAAGAAGGAGAAATCAGTTCATGAAACCACAACTTGCATAACTGGTTTTGCTTAAATGAAAAACAAATCAACTAATCATTTCCTGGCAGATGAAGCATTACATTAAAACAGAATTTAAGAATTTTATTCTTTAATTATTTAGCCCTTAGTCTCTATCACTCTATTCCCTTTGTATTTAAAAACTTGTTTTTAAAGCAGATCTCTTTTGAAGGAGAAATTGTGTCTCAAATTAGAAAAAGTTGAAACAGGAAAATTACAAAACTAGATCACCTTGAAACAACATATTTTTAAACCTAATGTCCATGCCTCCTCTGCTGTTTAACTTTCTCTCCCAGCAAAACTATTCAATGAATTAGATAAGACTACTAATATATTTGTTTTATCCTCCAGCCCCTGCCCTCTGTGGACAGCTTTTACGTGGGTTTGTCACTTGTCAGGGCAGCGGTGCAGCCCTGGCGGGTGAGTTTCCCAGGTGAGAGCTCAGCCCTCACGAATCCAAGTTCATCACTCTCCACATTGCTAATGAGACAAGTGCAGCCCAACATGAGGTTAATTGTCAGAAGCAATAATCTAAATTAAACTGGCCAACATTCAAGTAAAAGGTACCACTTAAAATATCTTTTTCAAATGAAAGCAATCTCAGGAGTTTATCTGCCTACTCAACACAGAATTCCAAGTTTTAAAAAAACCCTTCCTCTTCCCCTCTAAGGAACCAAAGTAATTATTTTTAATACAGTGACATATGTTAGACAAAAGTATTAAGGAGGGGGCTTCATTCCACTCCAAGTCTCCACGGAATTTTCCCTTATGTGATCACACATCTGAGCTCAGATTTTAACCCAACCAATGAAGATTTTTTGAAATAATGGCTATTAGCTGATGAGAAATCCTTTCATAAATAATTCTGAAACATGGAAGATCTGGTGTGATGTTCCCAGCACTGAGAATTATAATTAAAACAATATGGGGAATAAAAAAAAAAAAAAAAGAAAGAAAAAGCGAGAGTTCACAAAAACATTTGAGAAATGGCTCAAGTCAACTCAAAGCTCACTTGCTTTTGGCTGGGACTGCAGGCTCACGACAGCTTCAGGCTGCCAAAACAAATACAACCACCCATTTCTTCCCGATGCTTTCACCCAGGGAGGGACCTGCTCCTTTGCTTTCCCCTGCTACGATAATGACATGCCTGCTAGGATTTGATTGGGGTTCGTACCCCTGCCTGCCTTTGAAACAATTATTATTTTGTTAATTGTGAGAAGAAAAGGACTTAAGTGGCACCTCAAACTGACATCATAACCAATAGCTTCCAGATAATTGTTAATGTGCTGTAATTAAAATAATGCACATCATTTAGGCGAAAAGTTTAAAAATACCTTGGGGGAACATAGTTCAGGATATAATTCCACACAGGGAACCTGTATAATTTTGGTTGTAACCACACATGAAAAATGTAAAATTTAAGATAGAAATTATTCACTTACCCTGCAGAGTTAGTATGAAAAAGTATATTCATCTAATAAGAATGAATGTTGTGGGTGCAGTTACGTTTTATGCATATGTTTACCCATAAGTAATGGCTGCAACATGTAGGAAAAACTAGTTTTCAATTAATCTTTTTTATATTTTTTAAATTATTTGATTGTCATTTTTATGAAGATAATAAAAGCTGATAAGTGGACACAAAGCTCCCTTTCAAAGCATTGTCATCTATTCCTTATCTCTGCTCTGCATTAGTAACAATCAGAATACCCAGGTTTTCAAAACTCCATAATTTTAGCCTTGAACATGAGATCATTTTAAATCGGGTAATGCAGTGAAAAACCTCTCAACTGAGGAATGATAGATGTAACAAGAAAGAATAATGCTGTACAAAATACTGGGAAAGAGAGTGGATTCAAGAAAATAATATTACATGAGAAAAAACTTGGCTCAGCTTTTAATGATATTCCACAAGAAGTGCCTTTCTTTTTCTAACACAGAGTTGAACTCGTGAATCACTACAAATGCCTTAGTCTAAGAGGTAGCTGGCAAACACAGTGGCATGAAAAGCATCTTGAATTAGACTTGGCCAGTTCCAGATGAGGACGCCGACTTGGGCTAGTTATAAATATTTTTACATTTCTCTTTTTTTTAAATTCCCATTTGGGAAGCTGCTGGTCCCTCTCCCAACATATCAAATTTAATCCACAACGCAGAAGCTTTGTTACATTCCATTCCTTTCCTTGGATGCATTGGACAATCTACTGCCTACTCAGGGGGAACGTACAAAATGACACTCTCAATGCATTAAAATGGGTTAAGTCTGGACGTTGGACAGAAGCAAATATTTATTTTCCATCACCAGCACAACCAACTGCTGCAAACTACACCACCAGCACACTCAAAGATGACTTCTTGAAGGCAAATTGCCTTTCCCTGTGGCAAAACTGAGAAGACTTAAGAGTTCCTGAACTTTGATGTAGGTATTAATCCTAGGCTACTGCCCTCCTCCTGCTACCCAATTCTTAATGTGCACACAAAAGCAAAGAGCAGATGGTCAATTCATAAGACTGTCAATATTGGCATAATCAACGCAGAGTCACTGATCTATAGAATCATAGAATTATACGGGGTTGGAAGGGACATCTAGAGATCATCTAGTCCAACCCTCCCGCCAGAGCAGGTGTACCTAGAGCATGTTGCACAGGAACTTGTCCAGGTGGGCACTGAATGTCTCCAGAGGAGACTCCACCACCTCTCTGGGCAGCCTGTTCCAGTGCTCTACCACTCCCACAGTAAAGAAGTTCCTCCTCATGTTTAGGTGGAACTTCTTATACTCAAACTTGTGCCCATTTCCTCATGTCCTGTCACTGGGCAAAAATTTTAATATAGCACTCCTCTGCCACTGCTGCCCAGGCACCAGCAGGAAGGAGGCGGTGGACCCGCAGGCAGCTGATGGTGAGGCGCATGATGGAGGCCTTGTTCAGGTGAGTGATGAAGGGCAGGGTATGTGCCAACTCGCCCCGGGCCACCCATCCATGGTCGCTGTCATGGCCACCACCCTCTGCATACCCACACCCACATTCAGTCAACCAGAGGCTGGTAGATCAGCTGAGCAATGAATACAGGTGCTTGGAGAACACCTAAAGAAAGGACTTAACTCACTGGGTCAACTGAATAAGGCTCTTCATGGTCCACGTTAACATATTTACAAAAACCTCTTTTCATCTCTCTTCATATCTAGTGGTTTCATCTCATTCTTCTTTTAAATGTGAATTTCTCTTTCAGTTGTGGGAGGCGGGCCATTATCAAAGGGCCATAACATAGTCTCACTTTAAAATGTAAGGAAATACTCTAATGAATTAATATTACAGATGCAAAGACATAGAACTATAGAACTGCCTGTTTTAGCATTAAAAGTAAAAAATATTTCCAAGCAGCTTTTCTAATTGGACTAAAAATATGTTAGGCTGCATCCAGCTTATCAGTTCTGGTTCTGAAGTATAATCATCATCATCCTCTCATTGGAGATTTGAAGAAGAACACAACTACAGTTACAGGTGTTAAGGAGTCAGGACACAGGGGAAAAAAATAAGGCAAGCCTTGGGTTTTCTTCTTTTTCTTGCAAATGAAGAAACAAACCTTAGAAGTCTCCGACCTGCCTGACACTTTGCACCTCCAGCAGTCAAAGAGCAAAAAGCACATTAGGCAGCTGTAAGACTGCAATCTGGCAGAAGGCTGTTTCCCGTCCCTGTCCAAAGACACCAACAGGGCAAACTACAGAGCAGCCACTTGGTGAGGTTAAAGTTACTTACTTCTGTCAATTGAAGCCCAAACTGTAAATGCTTATTCAGTCTTCTTACAGCTTTAACAACTCGAGCAAGCAGGATGATGACCACCTTTGCAGGGCTAAGCTGCCATTTACCACTAATTAGAATTAAATAAAAGCAGACAGATTTGGAAAACCTAAAGCACTTTCAAAAAATTACACTCTGCTCCAAGACCTAACACAGTAATAGATTCTCACAGGAATAGCTATTTCCCTGGCAAGACAGTGCAATAATGCAATTACTGCCATTTAATTAATTTATATTCTCAAAATCTGTCTCGTTACAATTTCTAAGTATTTCACTTTAACATCAAGATAGGATTTTCTGCCCCAGTTTGCCATAGCAACCCCTGCAACAAATGGCAGTTGTCTATAAAAAGGGGGGGACTCTCTGAGCATGCACACACGGGTTGGTACTGCTTGTTTTAAAGCAGGTCAGAGCACAATGGACCTTTTCTACCGTGTGGGGTTGAATACGAAGAAATCTCACTTCAAGGGCTGCCACGCTCCTCTGCAAAATGAAATGACACTGCTGCTACGTCTGGATGTAATTACAGATATGAAAGGATGGCTGTGAAAGTTTGCTTGTATCTTCCTCTCCCTTCTATACTATAGATGTAGTTGTCACACAGCTGTTAACATCCTCAAGGAGTGACTTAGCAGACTTAACACTTCCTTTCATTTTGCTTAAGTGTTAGTATACAGCGGTGGCTGTTAAAGCAGGTTTGTCACTAAAGAAGGAGACCTTTGTCTGTCTGTCCCAGGCAGAGCTCTCCCCTGCCTGCCCGTGCAGCCTGGGGCAAAAGCTGTACCGGGAAGCCTTGACCTCCGGCCCGACGAGGACGCTGAGCAGGGCTAAGGGTAAGCCCGACTCCTCCTTGCTCATTCAGCTTCTCGAGCTGTTTGAAGCAATCATTACCAACTCAGCTACATTTTGTGGTCGTATTATAAAATGAATCATTGTTCAACAGTCCAAGATTGCTAAACTCTTTTTATGTGTGGTTTCGAGCCGAGTCGCTGGTTGCTCCGACCCCTCAGAGTTGTGCTCCCTCCCGTCTAGTCGCAGCGGGGAAAGCGCTCGGCCTTGGCGCTACCCCAGAGGTAGGATGGTGCAACAGAGCAGAATTTGGCCTCTAGTGCTTGTTCTCACAAGCTCCCCGTGAGCTAGCCAAGATTTTTTTCAGCCGCTTCCTTCTGAAGAGTTTTTACCTCAGAGAGTCTCTAGCTTTTGTGCAGTCTCAACATGATGACTTCTGGGAATTGAAAAATCTACCACTCCTCTTGAGGTACTTTGATTACAGCCTCCCAAGCCTAACTTCTCACTACATCTTCCTATAGGCACGATTTCTGTTTAAGAGAGCCTATGGAATATTTGATGTTGGGATTTGGTAGGAACGAATGAATGCTCCATTATTCACCCCGGTGGTACAGAAGTGGTTACTCTGAAGTTTTACAATGCAGCGTATTGCTGTAATGACATCATATGACATCATAAATCTCCCACGATTTCTAAAGCTTCTCGTGAATGTTCCTACATGACCACCTTGGTAATAAATGGGGAAAAAAAAAAAGTTAATCAAAGAAAAATCTTGTGCATTTGTGCACCATTTAAAAGGCTACAAAAAAGTACTAACCACCTTATGCTTTAAAAACAAAACTCTTTGCCTTAAGTTCCAAAGAAAAGAAGGCACCATCTTCATTTATGGATGCAGTTAGACAGGGAACCCTGCTTTTACATGAAAATCTCACAAAGAAAGCTCTTCCGCAAATATATATGAATCTTAATTTCAAGTAATATTCCTAACAAGTTCTCTGAAAACAAGAAGTTACTGTACTTTTTTTATTACATCCAAGTGTTTATGATATTTCAACCACAAACAGTCCAGATTAACAAGTATTTTCCCCTCCTTTTAAAACCTTCCTACATACACGCGCGTATTAGTCAAGCTAAAGACCGACTTCTCAGTTCTTGCCAAAAAGGTGGATATTCACCATCCCCACCTTCAGTCAAACGCACACACAGACACACAACTGAAGCAACACCATAGCCTACTGTAAAGCCCCGAACCTCAGGCTTCATGTGTGTCTCTACTCTCTACAGCTTTCTCCTTCTCCAGTCTTCAGAAAAGTACTTGAAACCAGAACAAATCTTACATATATTAGATCAGTGTGAGAGATACCACACTTCTGTCCTCTGAGGACACAGGTCTCATCTTTCTCCATGACTCTGCACAGGTAGGAGGATTCCTACCGGTAATTTCTATTTTGTCATCCCAGTCTAAGTCACTGTGTCTCAGGTACTCACAAAAACAAGCAAAAACCTAAACCCAAGATTCTACCACATATTATAAAAAATAATTAAATGACTCTGAAGATCATTAAACAAAAAATACCCTGCAAATGGATGGCTTTCATATAAACAGTAAAATAGCTGTGGCCTATCCCTCCTGTAGCTCACTCTAGAATAGCTGTATTGAGTTTGGTTTTCCATATTAGAACACAGAGGAAAAATTACATGGATGGAACATCCCAAACAAAACCAACAGTGGTTACTGATCCTATAGATAAACGGCTCTGAAGCTGTGTTATCTATGCTCCCAACCTGCCTCCCAACAGAATATTTACTTCTTCATATAAAACAAGTGTGAAATGTAGCTTGCAATGTGTCTGGAAATAAAAATCATGTTTCAGCCTCGGCCCTCAATCACATCAGTGGAAATCAAAAACTCCACTCACTTCAGAAGCCTGTGACTTTATTTACACTACTGTAACTTAAAACATGGCTCACTTTCCTTGTAAAGAATTCCTTGTTGAAGCTACAGCACCAACAATTATGAACACTAACAGCATTGTATGTTCTGATTTTGGACGCTACATCACGCAACTGGATGCCCATTTAACTTTTGCATTTCGCTTAGCCTCCACACTGAGAAAATCTTTCTAGTTCCATTTTTGGCCTTACTACAGTAGTACCAGAACACCAAATTTAATTTTCCACCATTGCAAGGAATATTTGACTCTGAGATATGCACCTTACACATAAGTTTTAAGAGGTCAGGACATTACCTCTGGACTACTATCAGCTTTTTCACTTCTGTTCCTAGTATTGCCTACTAAGGAAGAAAAGTCCCATATGAAATTGTCACCTTAGTCTCCTCCTGGCTCAAAAGGTCACGTTCATGGTGTGTAGATCCTGCTTAGCATCTTTCTTCCTTTCTCATCTCTCTCTTCACAGGATGTCTAATGGAGAGCACTGCTTTTTCATAACTTCTGTTGAACTGTGTTAGCTCCCTTAAGTCACTTTCAGCCCCAGCTTCTGTCAGTCCCTATGCTGTCCTGCCAGAACATCAGTAAGATGCTAAATAGCATATGTAGTTTCAGGGAAATACCTAATTGCTATTTTTGCAATTTCAAATTGCTATGCTGTCGATAGTAGGAATGGGATAATAAGATATTACTCAGTACTGAAATCCTCTTTTTTCTAAGAAGAATTAGAAAACATATGAACTGTCCTACAATATTCAGTGGTTTGCTGAGCATGACTACGGTCCAGCCACATGTCATAGTGTATATATAGCCTTACAAGTTTATACCATACTGAGGTTTCTGCTTAATTTAAATCTGCTACTGAATTCTAATACCTAGTTCTCTTGTTTCCCCATTTCCACACATCCTCCACCAGCACTCGGTGCCAAAGGTTCAGAAATAACGAAAGGGCCACAGGAGGCCCCAGGCGTGTTTGAAAGCAACACAGACCCACGTTACAATCCCACTGTCACATGCCTGCATATCTGCAAAATAATGTGCTCCAGAGAGCAATACCGTGTCCCAAAGTTACCAACCAGCTCCTTTTTCCCAGTAAATTTAAATGCTTGGATTCTTTTCTATTGCATGTTCTCACATCAAAGACAGGATCGTGCTCACAATCTTCTAATGGAACCCTCTACGATTTTATTTTTTATATTTCTACAAATTAAATTTTTAATAAGAAGCTGAAGCTCCCCTCATCAAAAGCCCCTGAAGTATGGGAAAGAAAATGCCAAGAATTATCAATGCTAAGTACTATACTCCCACACAGGGTTAATTTTGTTTCCGAAAAGCATGCACAAGTCTGTCCCACCCCTCAGATGAGCTACTATACTTCTATTAGCGTTCTGGCACCTCCTTCTGTACAAACGTAGCCCTTTTTCTATAAAGCATGTTATATAAAAGACTTAAAACAGAAAGAATAGAACTAAGGGATTTTTTTTTCTTCCAGATTTAAACTCATCATTCCTCATATCAGACAATATCTTCTTCCTCCTAAACACCACGTCATACAACTAGCTGGATGTAAAAAGACATTCAGTAAGGGTACGAGATCAAGGGAAACCAGGGCCAGCCTTCCTGTACAGAAGTTGCTACAACACAAAGCCCGACTCGATGTGCCAACGATCCACGCTGAAATTAAAATACATTCCATCTTTCTTCCTGTTAAACTACAAACTCTACCTCACAGCTGCTCCCAGAAAATAACTGCAGGTTTTATAAAAGACAAATTCGATGCCGATCAAACAAGTTATTTTGTCATAAACCAATATTATTTTGTATTTAAAAATACATGGACTCAGGGCCTGCCTATCTACTACAGGATACACATGATATCCTACATTGCTGCAAATACAAATTTAGATACACATCTTGTCATACAACACATAGGATGGTTTTAATAGTCCTAAATACAGTTCAATTAACAGCAGCTTGCATCCATACCCAGTTCCTGGATACATGGCCAGATAAAATCTAGAGAAAATGCTAAGCACTCGAAGGAAAACAAAGTACACGCTGTCTATTAATTGCATGGGAGTTAGCACTGCCATCATGTAATCCTTGGTGAAAACATGATTTTTTTTTAAATTTATTGCGATCTGTTAAAAGTCATTCCGTTTAAACAGCATTGCACAATTTCCAGACAACTGAATCTGTGAAAAAAGCCTTATGGCTTTGTGTCAGGTCTTTCCACATTATTATGGTGCAAAGGCTACATAAATTTATCTACTTCTAATTCTGGATTTTTTAAAATATCAAGACACTGGGGTTTTTTTCCATCTGCAGCTAAGATTTCTTCATATCTCTCACATTTACATGCAAAACCAGAGTTTATGCACAGGAGACACAGATAAAAAAGAGAAGGATTCAGGAGAAGCCTTGAAGACACTTGGTGACAATTTTGTCCTGTAACAGCCCCTCCTTCCACACAATCCACAGTGCCATGTCTTCACCTGCAACTCCGTCCCAACCTCACTTCAGCAAGAAGGGAAAGAGGGGGACAGCTGATGTCCCTCCCTGAGGAGGTGCATCTGCTCACTACATTACCAAAAATCACACTACTGTCCCTCACAGAGACATGACATTGCTATTACAAACAGCACAGAAACACTTGCTCTCTTGCCTTTTTTTTTTTTTTGGGGGGTTCTCCCTCCCTACTTTCCTGCAAAGACACACACTCAAAATTGTAAAGCACAAAAAGCCCTTGCAAGATGAAATTTTACTACAGAGCTAGAGAAAGGTAAGGTGGGGAAAAATCTCATGTTTTTAGGGTAATAAGAATATTTCTTAGTCTTGTTATTGAAATAATTTTGGATTATTAGGCATAAATGTTTTCTAAAAGCGTAATCATAATTCATGCTTCACCATAAATGCTGCAGTTTTCATTTCATACCACTCAAAAGAGACCATAGAAGCTCTCTAGCTTTCTTTCCTTTGTGGCATTCCATACTATCTTTTTGGCCCCCTTCTAGAAAAACCAAAAATGCATACATACGTTGGGATTTAGACAATTTGGCACTGGTGCTTTAGTATCTGGGAATGACAATCAGCTTAACAGAAGCAGCTTTGTATCAGTAAACTTCATAATAAAAGTACTTCTGGATAAATAAATAAAAGAACGTCTCTATTCTACAATACCAAACTAATCCTTGCAATAAATTTATTAATTCAACACTCAAAAGGTCAGTAGAATATTAAAATGTCCCTTTATGAACAATATACTTACACTAAATAATGTAACAGAGTTTCATCTAAGCTGGTTAAATAGACATTCAGCAACATTCAAACAGCCTTGCCACCAACACTGGCACAGTTCGGATCAAAAAATGGTAAATTGACTATAAACCATTTTAAATTTACAACAACAGAATAAAATTACACGGACAGCAGTTACAAAAGTCTAATTTTTAATAATTTCCATTGTTTACTAAATTCTGCCATAAGCATAATATTCAATTCCTGAAGTAATACATCACTTTGTACCGGTAAATACCCAGTTGCTTCTGAAGAATACGTACTGGTTTTGCTTTAAGGGCAGGAAGGGGGATTTGTTCAGGATTCCTGCAGAAGTCCCCAAGAGGGAAGGAAATCCTCACTCTGCAGCACCAGGGCATCCCATCGGGTCAGGTGGCCCTAAAGGGGCCACGGCAGGACCTTCACTTCCCTTTCCATCAGGGAAACGATGTACACTGTCCTGTACATCAGTTATGCTCCCCCTCTAGAAAGCAGGCTTGTAATCCTTCGCCTGCCTGCTCTAGTCTAGACTGTGGCATCCCTTCTGTAGCTGGAAACTACCATTTTGCATACAGCAAGTCACCTTTTTCTCAGATAAAACGCGCTTTTGAAATCAACAGGTCTTTCCTCTGCAAACAAAAGAAAAGTTGCACATTTGATCGAAGAGGCAGATCCCACCACTTCTGTGAACGCACATAAAAAATATTTCCTTAGGAACAGATTTATCCCATTCCACAGAGAGATTTATTTTATGGGTGGGGCTCGTTTTTGTTGATTTGGGTTTCTTTGTTTCATGGCAATTAGCTGTAAAACACCTTAAGACGCATTGCTAGAATGACTGCTTGACAAAAAGCACTTTGTAGCTTATTGCAAAATATTCAGACACTCAACCCAAACAAATGGTGTCTGTAATAAAAATACTGCCATATATCTTCATTTGTACTAGAACAAATCAGTTTTATTTGTTCATTCTGCATTTTAGTGTCATAGGTCTCTTAGAAAAGATAATTTATAATTTCTTATGCAATTAGATATGAAATTAAGTCATCTTACTCTGCAGACAAATTTATAATAAAGAGACCAGGTTCACCCAGTTCCACTGAAAATATTTTGATAGCGTCAAAAAAGACAGCATAAAAATCTTTAGTGTTTTAACAAATTAACACATGCCTTTTGGGTAAAGTACTGTACATGCTGTTAATCTTTTAATTAGGTTCTCAATTTCACATACACATTTATGGTAGGGCGGATTTTTAGTGATCAGAAAATGCAAATGCATGATGTTGCTATGCTCTTTTAGCAGAGATATCAGAAAAAAAATTATTAAGTGTAGCCTTCTATTTAAAAGCTCCACAATAAAATATTAATAAATCTAGGAGAATATTACCAAGGTAATACTATTCTTCGTTCTTTTAAGCAAACAAATAGCTCTCAGGCTAAGGAAGAAAATAAAAAGGCTTGTTCTCCACACTCAAGCCACAGAAAGTTTTATATTCCTAATGCATGTAGTTTTTAGACCCATCATCAACATTTAAAAATATGTAATTGATGCTATCTATATAAATGGATACATAAATAGTGATGTTTGAAACATTCTACAGTAGCATTTCACAAAATGCCAATTTTCTCAGCCTGACTGCTGCACAGTTCCGCCTAAACATCCCCTTCCAGGATCTTGAAAAAATTTAGTATTATCTATAGTTCCTTATTTGATACATTCTTTTCCTCAAGCAATTGGTCCCTCCTCAGTTTCAACACAAGATAAACGCTTTTTCCCCCACAGACTATTTCTTAGATTTTAAAGGTGGTGCCGGAAAAAAGCCCTTCTCAAAAAGGCAGACAAATTGCCATCAGTTAACGATCCCTGTGCCAAGGGACGTTTTTAGCATGGAGTTGTCACTGTGAAAGTAGGAACTATCTCCTAGCTATCCCACATAATGATTTTTGTTAGAAAAAGGAAAAAGGCCAAAATGTGGCTAGGCAGCAAATATATTATAAAAACAAAGTATGAAAGCAATTTAGCTAAGAATCCTGACTGGCACACACATTCTCCTCCCAGCTTGCTTGCTTGAATTTAACCCTTTATTGGTAACTGTGGAAACAGCCAGGTGAACTCAAAGATGCTGCACATACAAAACCAGGGAGTGAAAACAGAATAAAATACAGACTCCAGATCCCAGGATTACTATAGCTTTATAGCTTCCTTGACAGCTACTTCATCCTAGAAGAATTATTTTTCTGTTGGAATAAAGTTGAAAGTAAAATTGCCCATAAATACCCAGTGAAAAATACTCCAACCTTTTCTCATTGAAATTGATGCAATGCCT
The DNA here is from genome assembly GCA_004320125.1 of Scolopax mira. Taxonomy (NCBI): domain Eukaryota; kingdom Metazoa; phylum Chordata; class Aves; order Charadriiformes; family Scolopacidae; genus Scolopax; species Scolopax mira. The sequence continues at coordinate 137,734 of BJBW01001546.1, read as the reverse complement.
TTTTTTAATCCCATCTGTATAAACATGTATTTTCTAAGTTGTCTGGATAAATCAAATCTATTGACTGGCCGAAAGGAAGACAGAGTACGAGTCATTCTCCATGAGTCTTGCACAGAGTACAAAGTACAGAGAGGGCACCCCAAATAACCAAGTAGCTAAGTGGGCAGGAGGAGGACATACACACCTGCTTCTCTCAGCCAAGCTTGAGTTTGGGCCTTCATCAGTAGTCTCTGAGTGAGTTTCCAAGAGGCAGGATAGTAGGCAACAGGAGGTCACTAACAGCATTGTCTTTTGCTCATTCCTTTTCCATTCTGCAAATGTGGCCACTGAATCTCCCGCAGGCCCCCGACAACAAACAATGCAGGAGGGCAGATCACCCTTGCAAAATTCAACCCGTATGGAAAGATGCAAACATCAAATACAGTTGCCAATTAACACGTTCATTTATATTCCAGTAAGGGCCAGGAGGATTAAAGCCGAGTCCCATCCACAACGCTCACATGGGGCAGTGAGAAACCCTCTGAATTGACCCTTTGCTGTCAATGCCAGAAGGATCTTTCCTGAGGAGCTGATCAGAGGCACAACAAGGGTAAGTGCGTTTGCCCTCACTCTTTTTTCCTTTTTTTAACCAGGAAGCATTTCAAAACAATTGGTTTTCGTGCACAGCTTGCCCATGTGGTTAGAGGGGACTGAGAAGTGCTGCATTACACCATGAGCTGGCAAGGGACCCTGCAGCCAGCACTGTGGCTCTTCACACACTCAAACCAACTCCCCTTCACACCTCCAGAGAGACCCAGACCCTGGCACTGATGACAAATGGACTTTGGACAGACCAGCCTACAGAAAGAACTCTGTATGCTTTCTCTCCAGAAGCATACCCATTACAAACAGAGCATAGGGGAACCTCTGGCCAGGACAAACTGGAGATCCTAAAATTTGGGATGTGCTTCCTGATAAGTGGAAGCCAATCTAGGGGATAAGCTGTGCCTTTGTTAAGTTACAGGAGGGAAGCAGCTGGAGATGGGCTATTCCATGCCCCTGTGGGGAAGGCAGATGGGGTAAGGCAACCCACAGCTGGGGCAAAAGGCACCTCCTTGTGCCACAGGGTTAAAATACTGCTTCCCTTACCTAGAGCAGGGACTGGAAAAAATCTCAGCAGACAAGAATGTCTAAAAAAAAAAAAAACCACAATAAAAAAAGGAAAAAAAGCTACCCTAACTTGTGTTAACCACCACCAGGTTCTGCTCTCCTCATATACTACTGATTAAGTATTTAGCTTCTCAGCTGCTAACTACTCCTCATTTTCCTTCTCTAGACAGAGGAAGACCTAGCCTAACCTAATTTATTCCCATTTTTAAATACAGCACTGCTTCATTATCAGATTAATGCAAGAAAAAGACAACACAATTTTATTTTAAATTAAAATTAATAAAGACCATTTCCCAATTTTCATCAAAAATACCAGTGGTTCATGAGCTTGTGGGCTTAGCTGAGAGGTTGGGAAGAGGGCCAAGAAAAATCAGAATTTATTATAAGCTGGTCTAAGTTTTTACTTGAGTACATGCAGGCCTTTCGAAGCGAACTTGATTTTTATTTTACCCCAAACTACTATAAGGATTGCTGTGACACAAAAAAGCCTGTGGCTCAATTTCCCCAGCATTTCTTCATTTGTTTATAAAACTTGCAGAAAATGTGAAAATCTTTCCTCGAAGAGAGTGAAGCCTGAAGGAACTTCTGTCCTGCAGCATTATGTTTTTACACACAGCCTGCAGCGTAAAGTAAATGGAAAGCGCTAAAGCCCTCATCAAACTCAAGCACTCATTTGCTGTTATGGCCTTAGGAATAGTTCTCAGAAACAAAGGGGAAGAGAGAGGAAAAAAAGGTTTAATGGTTTCTACCCATAGCACGGTCTATCTACAGAGTTTGATCCGTTATGACTGTGGAACAAACAAATAACACACCACTGCAACAAGCCCACTAGTACCTCCATAACTATCACCTAAACACGATGTGTTTCAAAGCACTTGGCCTCAAATTGAGCAACTGACATCATCTACCTGACACTGTCCTACACGACATCCTCACCTCTAAATTGGAGAGACATGGATTTGAGGGACGGACCATTTGGTGCCAACCTCATGAAGTTCAACCAGGCCAAGTGCAAGGTCCTGCACCTGGGACATGACAATCCCAGGCACACATACAGACTGGGCAGAGAATGGACTGAAAGCAGCCTGAGGTGAAGGACTTGGGGGTGTTGGCATATGAGAAGCTCAACATGAGCCAGCAATGGGCATTCGCAGACCAGAAAGCCAACTGCATCCTGGGCTGCATCAAAAGACGTGTGGCCAGCAGGCTGAGGGAGGGGATTCTGCCCCTCTACTCTGCTCTGGTGAGACCCCACCTGGAGTACTGTGTACAGCTCTGGAGTCCTCAGCACAGGAAGGACATAGACCTGTTGGAACGAGTCCAGAGGAGGGCCATGAAGATGATCAGAGGGCTGGAGCACCTCTCCTATGAAGACAGGCTGAGAGAGTTGGAGTTCTTCAGCCTCAAGAATAGAAAGCTCTGGGGAGACCTTATTGCAGCCTTCCAGTACCTAAAGCACGCCTACAGGAAAGATGGGAAGGGACTCTTAATCAGGGACTGTAGCAATAGGACAAGAAGTAATGGTTTTAAACTAGAAGAAGGTAGATTTAGATTAGCTATTAAGAAGAAATTCTTTCCTGTAAGGGTGGTGAGGCACTGGAACAGATTGCCCAGGGAAGTTGTGGAGGCCCTATCCCTGGAAGTATTAAAGGCCAGGCTGGATGGGGCTTTGAGCAACCTACTCTAGTGGGATGTGTCCATGGGCAGGGGGTTGGAACCGGATGATCTTTAAGGTCCCTTCCAACCCAAACCACTCTATGATTTTATGGAACTCCCACTGCAGGTATGCGAAGTCTCACAAACACCCAGGGAAGGAAGAAAGGGTGTTTCATTGGGACAGTCAAAGCTCGCTCTGTCCACTGCACTCCCTCCTTTCACCCCTGACTCCACTCCTGCTTGAGTGGTGCTGTGCTCAGTCACAAACCACAAATGAGATGGAAAGTGGCTATCAGAAGTGCTGAGCTGTTCAGGGCTGCCTTTGGTTACTCTCCTTTAAGCTGTTCAGACACTAATAAATTACCTATACTACCCAGATGTTTGCCATCTGGAAAAATAGATTATTACTTGTAGAAGGTTTTGTTCCATCAAAAGAATCCTGTAAAAAATATGTTGGGATGAGAAAGCCAATGCCATGTGACAACCCCCCAGCACAGAGGGTTAGGGAAGAAAAGAGGAGAGAGAGTCTTCTTGACCACTGGTTAGAAGAACTTTCACATTAAGCTATCAAAGAATGGAGTATTCACTAGAGTTCGTGCTGTTTGGACAACGAGGTTACTTAAAACAAAACTACCGACAGAGAACAAGGGTGACAAGTAACCTGAAAGGTTGGTTTATTAATTGGATTATGATATTTTTTCCATGTATATATTATACTTTTATATAAATATACATTTGTATGTTTGTGTATGTATAATATGTATTTATATTCTCTATTAAACTATATTATATGTTTATATATATAAAACAAAGTAAAATGTAAGATACATTAAATTTTTTTAATATATATTTTATAATATATATTTTATATATATATAATAATATATATATTTTAAGGATGTCATATATATAAATATGACATCCTAACATTTCTTTATTTGTCAGATTTTCCACCAAAAGAAAACCCACGCTAATTTTAATAAACCCTACAAATATAAGCAGCCTCAATCCCTACTGCTTCTTTTATTTTTTACATAGGATTTCTTAATTGTGCCAAGCAATGTTTAAAGAGAACTCTGGGACTTTAATTGAAATGGCTTGAGATGTTGAACCTCTAACAACGTGTCTTTCAAACCCCATGTCCAATATGCACTGAAATGCCTATCAAAAAAAACCAAAGGAGGAAGAGGTTTTCAGCATTCCCATTAAATTCTGACTTTCTCTCACAGTTCCTGTAATTGAGTTTCACTTACAATTGTCATGAAGTTTTGTAGGGTAGACAAAACAGTGATTTGCTGGTAAATGTCTGTATACAAGGAGAAAAATAAATATTTGAGAAGTACTCAGCTCACTTTCCTCAAACATTGGGGAGAAAGACAAAGAGGACAACTCCAGGAATGTACAATTCAAGAAGGAGCAGCTTTTACAAGGAAAACTTTGATCTGGATGGCTGAGTATCACTGCAAGAAATCCAGTCTGCTTAGCAATTCCAGTCAAGTTGTCGTGAAATTGCATGTCAGAATTTAATGCAAGATGTCCGTTTGACTCATACCCCTCACATATCACTGTTAAATGATTTGATTTGGGTCTTTTACAATTTCACCTCCAAAACTGGAGAGAAGAAGAGCTTATCCATAAAAAGTGTCCCCAATAGAAGCAAGGGGGACAAAAGGGGATTGCTAAAGTTAAGGACCTGTTAATTATGGATGGAGTAAGATCAAAATGCTGAAAAAAAACTCCAAAAAGGGCTGGATGGTCTTCTTTCATTTTTAGGGGGGTAAGTTGGGTTTTTTTTTTTGTTTTAAGACATATTGCTTTAGAGTGTGGTCATACTCTGTAGCAAAAGAGTTTGAAATGAGAGAAATACAACAACTCTACACAGACTGACAACTCTGTTAGGTAAGACCACTATGCTCTCTCTCTCTCATATAAATGAGAAGGAAAAAAGTAGCAGCAAACAGTGACAGAGCCATGAAATGACCCAACATTTAGGGTTTTTTAGCACTGTGTTGTCTTGTTATTTAAGTCATTATATCACCAGTTTCTCTCCTATTCATTAAAGCTAGTATAACACCAACTAGAAGGCTGATCACACGAACAGGGCTCCACAGCTCAGACATACAAACACTGGGCACTTGGCTGAAGAGTCAGAAGATCCCATATTTATTGCACATCATTCACGGGAGAAGCCTGAGCCCAGATTTCCTTTCATTTTTCCCATACTGCTACTTTGCACTTGGGTTAAAAATAGCCTATCTGGTCTTCCCAGCTGCAGAAACCTTAGCTGTATACATCAAGAACAGGTTAACAAGGTTTCACCACACCTTTACTGTACCTTTCTTGATATAGAAATGTAAAACTAGCTTGTGTATGTTCAATACAGCCCCCAGCTGGTATGTTCTGCCTTTACCTGACATTCAATTGGAAGCTATTTGTGGTCTGGAGACAGCACAGATGGGACTATTTCACAGGATCTGTCCCTACTAATCATCTGCTCAGATCCTTCCAATTGCCCCAGAGCCCTACCCTCTTGGGAAATCCACTCCCTCATTGGTATGTATACCCTTTAAATATTTGTACACAGTTATAATCCCATAAAATGGTCGTACTGGCCTCACAAAGGGTAGCCAAAGTGAAGGAGCCCAGCATTCAGGCTGTCACACATACACACCCAGCAGCCTGGGGTTTGGACTGATTCATTAAACATCACCATATCAAACAGATCTGGTCTTTCCTTTGAAATACTATTTAAATGCAGGCCGCAAGTGCAAGAGGCCTCCAATTAGCAACAGAGAGCAGGGCTGAGCTCACATATTTGCCCCCTTGAGGGAAATGAGCACACTTGCAGTCTGGGTTCCTTCCTGTCCCAGCCACATGCTTCATGGAACCAGAGGAGAGTCCTCATGTGTCTGCATCTTGATTTCCTTGCTATGCAGTCAGAAGAGCCTCCTTTCTCTCTCCCTGCAGCTGCAAGAGACACTCCACTACTGCTCTGCAGAAGCACCAAAGCCAACCCCAGCTTGTCTTACAACTTCCCATGGCTGCAAGCAACATCACAGCCTCACATGTAGGGCAGCTGGAGCCCAGCTGGTCCTGAGATACCCTGCTGGGTGTCACGACATTAGGGCAGAGGTACCTCATCGGCTACTCTGGCCAGGCACTGACTGGCAGCAGCAAAATTCTCTTCCCCACTCCAGTTGTGCGAGGCTGACAGGGCGATCCTGTCTGACCTCAGGTCGATAAGTCACGATCCCACAGAGCACCACTCTCCTCCACTGCTCCTGCACCTCCCCATGGCAAGGTAAGATACTTAAACCTCTTCTGTTTCTCATTCTTGTCTTATGCCTTCCGCTGACCACTGCCAGTCTCTCTTTCTAGCCTTCCACTCTGACCGGCCACCCCCAGCTTTCTGCAGCCATAAGGCTTCCTGCTCTTCAGTCAGTATACAGCACTAGAAGAAACCAGGCAGCATGAAGAGGGGCCTCCAAGGCATTAATGCAAGGCACTGCCTCTTCTCATGACAGTACATTGCTTAAGAACCAGGGCTTGGCAATCTCTACAGTGAAGGGATGGGAAAGATCTAATGTTTCTCTCGGTCTGTGTTAACTTCCCTCTGCTGTTTTCTCACCCCTCCTTCTGCTCCACTTGGCATCTCGGCACCATTTCACTCTTCTGTACAACCCTTTCTTTGTGGTGGCCACTCACAGCAACTAACCCAAGCAACTACTTTGCCAGCACCCAGCTAAAGCTGCCCACAGACAGCAATCAGGGCAGGCATTCCACGCTGCCCGGCCAACAGACCTGGCAAAAGCACCTGGGAGGAAAAGGCAAACTCCATTTTAAAGGCTCATTCGGCTTTGCAAGCTTTTACAGAGAATGTACAGCAGTTCTGTGTATACACTCTCAACAGCTAACAAGGAACTGGTCAAAAGGAAAAAAAACACATATACATATACCCACGAGAAATCACACAATTTTCATTTTCATATGGACTGTAAGAAAGTGGAACTTGCTAAAAGTGTCAAACTAGCACTGCTCTTCCTCCACCCCACACCACGGAGTGAATCAGCTTTCACAGCAGGTCCCAAAGCTGCAGGATTGTACACAGGGTACTCCAGATCGCAGCTACTTTCGAACTACTTTCACCCCAGCACTCAGCACTATGTATATGTGTAGCCCCTACCAGTTCCCTTCTCTTACATAGCCCAGTTAGAATACCCTCACTCACCAAGAAAAAAAAAAAAAATTGCATCAGGACATGTAAATTTTAATAAACTACACTGAGAACAGGTGCCCCTTTAAAGCATGACTCTTTTCCTCTCCGGAAGGCACGTGTAGCAGGTTCCCTAGAGTCAGGTGTAGACTCAAGTGATGAAAGAAAAATACATAAATGTTTATTAAACCTTTGTTGCCATTCACACCACCAACTTTCACACCCTAATGCCAAGCTGTTAACGAATTCCCATGCTGTTCCAGAAGACTTTTCACAGCTCCTGTCAGAAAAGAGAAGTTTCACAAGGGCAGCACTCGCTGGAAAAGTCTCTGCTCCTGCCACCATCAACAAAAAACGTTCACAACCAGCTGTTTGTGGAATAAATACGTCCTTCCCAAACCGTGTGGGAATAAAGAGCTTCTTCTAGTGAGGCATGGGGCTACCTTCCTGTATACCTCCTGATACGTATTTGTCTCAGGACCATTTATGCTAGGATTCCTCCATATACCTAGAGACCAGGACTAAAAATTGGCCATGATAAGCCAAGTGACGACGAGCTGGTACATGAGGCTCCAGGCCAGGTGGCAGCTGAATGTGCAGGCTACAGCTCAAACGCTCAGACATGGCGTCACCTCCTTGGGGAGCTCTAGCCCGCTGCCCAGGCAGGCAGCCCCGCGGCAGGGCCTCTTTGGGCATACAGACCCCTCAAGGAGGCAACGCACCACCTACCCTTCTGTGCCACGTTTCCTTTCTGGCGCCCAGACTCTGCTGTACAGCTGGCAAGTGTGAGGCAGGGCCCTGCACGCAAGCGGCAGGCCGCCTGCTCGAGCCTCAGCAGGCCTGTGCAAGTGCCGTGGGGAGCTGACGCGAGGGCGGTGTGAAATTGCACAGCAACTCTCTCTGCTGCCGAGACTCCTCTTTTCCCCCACAACCAGCTCTTTTATCTGCCACTGGAGACCCTGTTCTAAAAGGAACAGGCAAAGGCAAGATGCTTCCCACAAGATGAAGTGAACGTTGATACTTCTCTCAGAGCAATCCAAAACAAGAGGCGGGGGGGGGGGGGGGGGGGGGNNGGGGGGGGGGGGGGGGGGGGGGGGGGGGGGAATGAAACACTTTCCCAACTCAAAAAGTGACAATTATTACATGCTACATTACAGCTTAGACAGCATTTCAATACAAAAGCTTTGACGAGCCCACAGGACATGGGGACACCTACTCATGCCAGCATTTTCCACAACATGTTGCTCAAAGCTTCACCATTTTGAAAAATGCACCTGAGGGTCTTCAACTTCTCATGCAGAGCCTGTAATTCAGATGATCATACAGCATAGAGAAGAAATAAGTGACTGTTTATCAATGTATATCACTAAATTAAATCAATCCCAAGCACTAGAATAGAAACACATTTTTCCCTACAACCAGAATAAATAAAGCAAATAGCTTTATTTTTTTAATATCAGAAAATTGTGTTCCAAAAAAAATCCTTATATCACCAATTTAGCAGCAAGCTTCTGTCAACCCTAGCTGACAGATTATAGCCCAATATTCTATAAATTTTCTCATTAAACTAGACAGAGATCTGCTAGCACTGTGTCTCTGCCTGCACCTCATCGCAGCTTGCAGACAGCTAGCACAGAAGCAAGATACTACAGAACATGCTGCATGCTTGAGCTCCATATCTTAAAACCAGCATGACCAGTATTTGCCCAGGATGTATAAATTACTTTGGAGTACTGGTCCTTCAGTGTGAAGGTCAATAAACTGACCAAGAGAGTTGTTAGCTGATGGGTCTTGGAGATATTTTTCATCATTTCTAAATAGTATACCATCTGATGTTTTCTAGTGGAAGGAAATTGCTGTCTTAAAGACAAAAATGCCAAAGTCTTTTCCTTTAGACTAATTACAACATTTAGAGATTTAACTTTTATTTTCTAGGCAAGTTCTTCGAGCAACAGATTAGTATCTGAACCTGCTCATTGTCAAAGCCCGTAGATCAAAAATGCAGCAGCCCTTTCCTCCCTGCACAGTGACTGATTTCCTTCGTGAGTCAATCTGTCTCTCCTCCTTGTTATTCTCACAACAGAGAGACGCTGCAAAAGCAAGGTTCCCCCAAGTGAGATGCTCAGGCAGTGTGGATCACTGCACTGAATGGCATGCCTCCTTGGAGCAGGTTTCTAGCAAAGCCCATTCCCCTTTCTAAGTGCCAAGAATCAAATCTTGGCCACCTAATGCAGCGTGTTCCACATGTTAGCTCGCAACACGTTGAGCAACTGTGTTAACTGAGATGGATAGTGCTGTCAAACAGGAAGCTGGCTCACCAGGATGGAAACAGTGGGATACGCTGACCCTTTACATTCAGAAAAAAAGCTCCCCTAAACTGTCACGAAATGTTTCATATTAAAAAAACAAAATAACTACCTTCTCGAAGAGCCTTTATTACCACATTGTGTAAATAAACACACATGCAGGAGATGAGCTCTCTCCAAATGCAGAACCTGAGCCGCTCTCACAGAGCAGAGGCTGACAGAGGAAATGAATCATTATCCCCACGCTTGGAAAGAAGCTTGTATGAGGAGCGTGGCACTATTAACCACTGCCTGGAACTCCTGGGTTCAACACCACCACTTCACTCCCTGTTCACACGTTCAAATACCCAGCTATACAAGATGACTAAAACTATTAGGTAAAATCCAAATCCCCAGGCAAAGTTTCTATTAAACTACTCAAATATGCACAGGTTTTACTGATGACTTGGAGATGAAGCTGAAACTTACAGGTTTCTTATGCAAAATAATAAGCATTGAAATAACCTGTCTAGTATAAAATGCAGAGTTTGTTCTGGGAAGATTTTTTTTCCAATCCACCACCTCCTGCCCATCTCCCTCAAGATTGGGATTTTAGGTTTGGTATTTTTTCAAGCTGATATTTTGGGTAGAGAGAGGGAAGCTTTATTTATTTTAAGATTTCACTGCTATGGGAGAATCATCTCTAAGTGGAAGGGACTATAGAGCTTTACAAAGGGTTTTGCAGCAATATAGTAGGTAAGCGAAAGCAGAGAAACATGTTTAGTTCCTGCATGTTTAGCACTACTGCTACTGGCCATAAAGACAGCATGTATTTATATATATAAATATATATCAGTGATATTCAGTGATATATAACCATTATATACAATGTATAATTTTAAAAATCAAACATTATAATATGCTGTTCAAACCTGTCCTGAGGAATACCAGATACCATCTAGTATACACCTAGAGGTTCTATCCAGCTCTTCTGTGCTGACTTCCTCAAAGCAGCAACCTGCCTTGTGGTACAGAACAAACGTGTCATGAATATGCTGACTGATCATTATCACCATATTTCACACTTCAGCAAGATCCAGCTAATGCTTTCTAGGCAGGCTAACAAGGTAGGGCTTGTTGTACACCTAGTTTAAGATAAAGCAATCAACACAATTGATATAACCACTTTGAAGATTTGCCACCAATTGTCTTGCTTTCTCCTTACATCAAACAACCTCAGGTGCTGCCAGGACAGAAAAGGGGGGAAAGAACTTTATTGAATACCTTGTGCCTGAGCTGCAGAACTGTGGGAATACCCCAGAGCCAGGAGCGCTGTCTCCACCAGCTGGCTAAAGAGCACATCTTTGCGAACCAGAACGAACTCGGCGTGCTCTTCTCGATTATCATATTCAAGAGAGGCATCTGACTGCTCCACCACACAAAAGACTGGAATCATCAAACCTAGATGAAAAAACAAAACAAAACAAAGCAACAAAGTATCAGTAAGAGAGGAACAAGAAGCATGTCACACATCTCTGATTAAAGCTGTAAATTAAAACACCTCCTAGAAGGCTCATCTTAAGTGGAATTCTGCCTTTCTTCCCTGTGGGATAGCTTTTGTTTTCTTTCCAAGGGAAATACTGAAGTCTCATCACTTGACTCATTTAAAAACCACACTAAAAGCTCCAGAGAATACAATTCAGAAAGAGAATCACAGTCAGCATGAGGACGAACAAGATTTCCTAATAAGACCTTTTCAACATAGCAGAAGTTTTCTACAGTTTCATGATTGTCCCTGTTCTTTCAGGTCGGGGCTTCTCCACATTCAGCCATATGAAAATCTGACACACAAATGTCACTTCTGCTTCCCTCTACACAGTAAACATATGGAGGAATCAGCAGAGGCTAGTTCCATACTTAGTTCTTCACTGGAACAGGCTTATTTGCACGTTTTCAGACCGTGGCCAGTCTTCTCACTCTGGAAGCAAAATACCCTTGCACTGGTTTTGCTGAAAACGATAATCTTGTGTTGGCAGCTGATGGTCGTGCAAACCCAGAGAGGCCAGTGGCTGCTCTCCCGCTGGATGTATGAAGAGTGAGAACAGCTCTCTTTGAAAGAGGATAAAGGATGAGGAGGAACGACTGAAGTAGAAAACTCAGGGGGTGGTCTGGATTCAATTTTGTTCTGTTTTATTGTAAATTTACTTTTGTGGTTACAGGATCAAGTCCTCTATGGCAATAAATTGTGGGGCATGAACTTAAAGGGATTCAATACTACAGAGAGTAGAGAAACAAGCCAATTTGCAGGAGACGGTCCTAGAGTACTCCAAGTGCATGAATGAATTTCACTGAATTTCACTGAATTTTTTAGAGTTGGAAGGGACCATAGAGATCATTTAGTTCAACTCCCCTGCTGAATCAGGATTGCCCAGAGCTAGAGCATGTTACTCAGGACTGCATCCAGGCGGGTCTTGAAAATCTCCAAAGAAGGGGACTCCACGACCTCCCTGGGCAGCCTGTTCCAGGGCTCAAAGGGACGATGGAACAGATGGAGAACCTACAGAACTACACGGCCATTCCCATCACCTGCTACAGGCCAGGATGCAGTCAGGCCACAGCAAAGAAAAAACATTACCTCTGCTCACAGAAATGTATTCACTGGTTATGTATAATTTTGTAGCCCCTAGATAAACCAGGAACTACAGGGGCAGAGACAAATCTCAGCATAAAGCAGTTCTCCAAACATGCTATCTAAGGCTCATAATACAGCCAGAAAATTCACCTCTCCCTCCTGTTCTTCAGAATGAAATACAGCCTTTTCCAGTAGATAACAACTATGAAAAATAACTGAATATATTTATGAAAGGCCAGACACAAATCACGGGGTTCTCACGGGCACTTCTTTAAGGGAAAAAGAGGGGAAAGCCGCATTTCAGTTCTCCTTCTGTACAAAGTCAATTAAATATCCTCAAGATCTTCTACTATCAGTAGCTTCAGTATCTGCAAAACAACAGTTACATATCTCTTCAGAGGAGATACCCTGCCCTGAAATATTTACAGCCACACCAGTAAGAACTGCTAAGGGACTTAAATGCTCCTTGTTTTGAATTTGCAGAGACTAGATTTACTTTAAATTACATTTTAGATACACAATTCTCATTTAGTGACCTATCTGGCATGGAGTGGCTCCCAGTCTCACGTTTTAACTGCAGGCCAGCAGCAGCAGCTACGAGCTGTGACATACACTTGATCTGGTTTAGTTCTTTATTTTAAAACACATCCTGAAGTAATGTGTAAGTAGGTTATGGCATCACATTGATGCTGCTTTCTCTTCACTGCTTGATTCTGGGTTAAACTGATGCATTTTGCAAGTTCAAGCAGCCAAATTCTAACACACAGTGTTAAAAAAAAATCTCAGTGAAAAAAAAAATCTCTAGGTGCTTTCCTGAAACGACAGTGCAAGGCTGACCCTGTTCCTCTGAAATCAATGACAAATTTTCTATTCCTATCAAAGGTTAAAAACTGAGTTCTATTTGTCCATAAATCATTTAACTAGTTTAAGTGACATTTAACCTCCTAAGTGACAAATTTCCCCTCCTGTCGAACATACATAGCACCTTTGAAGAGGTTTTTATTGTCTTAACAAAAGATTGAGATACTTGGCCAAATGTTGAATGTATCAGTTGCATAAACTACATTTTGGTAAGCCAGAAAAAGTAGGTGAATGCAAACTGATGAGAGGGATGCCACAGCATCTTTTATCCTCCTGCTGGATGCTTTCCTTGTCACTCAACAGTCTTTCCACCTTTTTAGCACAGAAGCTGGACCTATTCTCCACACTCGTCATTTACTGGCTGAGTACAAACAGGATCTCAAATGCTAGAACTGATGCTGTACATGACATCACTTTATGGATGGCACAAAGGACCCATGGGACTCTTGCCCTTATTATTTTCCTGCCCCTTCCTGCTGCCCGTGCTTGCAGGGACCGTGCTACAGAAACAGCTTTTGCAAAAACATCTCTGAACTCAGTGACCCAGCATAACTGATGATAAGCTGCTATTAGTACCTTAAAAACAGAGAGCAAAGGGCAGGTTACCACATCTGTCATTGCTAACCCGCTCTCATGCCTCTCGCTATAGCGTCTGGAATCTCAATACCAATTCTATTTTACTAAAAAACAACAGTACTTCAACTTATTTCCAAGTAACTCTCACTCCAAGGAAGTTACATCTACTTCACCTTCTACTTATCATTGGAGAGTTAAACTATAATGTCTCCAACGGATTTACTGCCTCAAACTTCTCTGTTTCCTGATGTTATCTGAAAATAAATTAACAGCCTTTCAATATGTTGGAATCAGAAGAAAGAACTTCTGCAGCCAAAAGTCAACATGCTCTTTACATATCAATACACACAATGTTTTGTCCCTAGATGCAAATACTACATGTCCATCTCGCTACAGGCCCCTCACAAAAGAGCAATGCAAGTGAGTCAGTGCTCATTGGCATTCCAGCTGAAGACCTTGCAGCCATACTCAGAGAGCAGGAGACCCAGCATCCATCATGAAGTCTCGCGTGCAGTCCTACAGCAATGCAAGCCAGCCTTCCTCACAAACCCTGAAACTCCTCAGCTCTTTTCCTAATGCCTGATCAGCCCCAACTACTGTCCCCCTCCCTCTCCCGTGTGTGTGTGTACAAAAACTAGGTCCCTTCTGCACTGAACTCCAGCACACACACTCTCAGCTTGAGAGAGATGCTGCAGCAAAGGACGCTTCACAGCTCACACATACGGCACTGATTGTCATACATGCAGAAGACAAGAGGTAATCCAGGGCTAAAGGAAGCTGTTTGTTTCCTTAAAGGATGAACAAAATGCAGGAATGCACACAAAACGTTAGTAATGATCACAAATTATACAAAAAGACTTTTTTTCTCCTCGATGTTAATTTGCTTAACTGACTTACAAGCATTGTGCTTCTCACAGAGCTTTGACCCCAGATAGATAGCATCTGCATAAAAGGCTAGGGAAGCATAGAACAAGATCTACATAAAGGCTTTTATAAGGACAGCCATACACAACAAGAATTCCTTCTAATCCACAGAACAGAACAGTGAAAAACTGTTCCAACTATTACCCTGAGGAACAGAATGGTTGGCCATGACCTGTACCTTTGTATAACATATATTTTTAAAAGAAATCAGAGATGGGATTTAAGCTCCTCTATTGCTTTCACCAAAAAGCTGCAACGTACAGAGAAAATTTTATAAACATAGTTGCATTTTTTGCTGAGACTCTTCTAAGGGTCAGAGACATTAAAAAGAAATTAAATACATATCAAAGAGACCTGTGCCAAAATGCACATTTTCTCCTACTTGCCCATTTCAATCTATAGTTTTATTTTACTAGAGAGCAATCTATTCTAAAAAATAAAGAAAACAGAAATAGGTATTTCATTCAAGAAGTGAAAACTCTGAACACTCTTCTGCATAAAACATTTGTTTTTACGAAACAGTCCAATCATGCAGCTCCCTGGAACACATTTTGAATTTTAAGACTTGCAAATAAAAGCTGTAAATTTCTAGTGACCAACTAGAAGGACAAGACAGAACAGATATTAAGAAGTTCTGCTCTGTTTCTCATGCTTTAGAGCAAGCAATAAATGCGACACTATCAGCAATGAACTTCTATGCCTTGCCTGCTTCCATATGCCCACCATAGGCTTGGCACCTACAGCAAAAAAAGAAATGGATACAGGAAGCTGAGGAGGAGGTTAAAATATTTCAGCCACCCACCTCTCCAGCCGTTAAATAGGGAGCAGCACTTGCATGTCCTAATAAGCATAATAGGAAGATCAACCAATAAGAACAGGCACCAATAAAATTTGTGTCTTTTTAGATTAAAATCTGTTTCCATCAGCACAAGTTTTGAGCCCCGTCTAGGTGTTATTTAACTTAATCTAATTTGAACAATTTCCAAACATCAGCTTGATTAATTTCAACAGCATGGTGTTATGGAAAGATTTACTGTACAGGGGTTGTCTAGCAGGGAATTAATAAAGAAGCCAGTTCTTAGCCCTGAGTAACATGAGGTTTTAAGACTTCCCAGATTTCTAGTGGGAATACTTCACAGCACAAGCATGTTTTCTTCTGGGAGTGAAACCCACCAAAATTATTAAAAACTGAGATCAAATGGTGGTGTCAAACCCAAAGGAAATCATTCTACAGTGGAGAGATTTTTATCAAATGAAGAAAGTGGAAAATAAAGTTTTTGTTGTTGGTGTTGTGCTTTTGGGTTTTAGGTTTTGTTTGCTGGTTGTTGGTTTTTTTAAACAGAACACAGACACACACAGAGCAATCTCCCTCAAAGATGAAGCAAATTTCTATGGTTGGGAGTTCAGAAACCAGAACATTTATTTGAAAATTCATAAACTACTGAAAACTCTTCATTACTGTAGGCAGAAAACATTTTCCCTAGCAGAAGGCTGTAATGTGGGTCAATCTTTTCTCTGTATTGGAAAGACTAGCTTAGAGAACGAAAAAAAAATCCAGAAAAAAAAAAACCCAAAGAAGTCTAGGTAACAGCAGGAGGAGAATCCACAAATGTTTATTCCCACAGAGACCTCAAAATACTGAAGTATGAGCAGCTTCAGCTGGGCTTCTGAGATGAGACCCTTATCCTGCGACAGAGACTAGGAAGCTCAATTAGCAAAGCATGGGCCATCTTCAGCAAATCATCTAGATAAATATTCCATATATTTATCTACCACATATTCCACATATTTATCTTCCACAACTGGCACTAAACACAGGAAGCAATCAAACTACAAACATTTTCTAAACCTAAGCTGCTTCTGTTTTTTCTGTAGAAAAGCCCTATATCCAGCAAAAGCAGTGAAGAGAAAGTAGCCTGTTTATTTACTTCTCTTTGCATTGCAATAGAGCTGACCTTATGTATGCTTTATACATATATGTTAAAACTCTTTTTCCCTTTCTTTTAAATGAATTTCAAAAATGAGCCTAAATTGAGAAAACTGTTTTAGAAGGCAGAAATCAGTACCCATGCAGCACAAAAGAGGTTTGCCAGCTCTCCCCACGACTTGCAGGTCTACTTGAAAAGACAAAAAACAATACAGTTTGACAACTTTCAGTTATTCAGAAATACATGAATTTCTGCACCAAAGATGGCCATCCTACATCCTAGTCCAGCATAAATTAATAATTTCTATTCTGA
Organism: Scolopax mira; assembly: GCA_004320125.1. NCBI lineage: Eukaryota > Metazoa > Chordata > Aves > Charadriiformes > Scolopacidae > Scolopax > Scolopax mira. The sequence goes on along the minus strand of BJBW01001546.1, from coordinate 121,198 downwards.
AAAGCTGAATACAACCACTAAGAAAAAACCAAAACAAACAAAAAACAAAAACAACAAAAAAGTGAAGCTCAAAGCTTCAGTGTGCCACTTCTTCAAAACAACGTAAAACACTAAATCCTGAAGTGATTGGAAATTAAAACCTACTGCGTATGCTAATAATCAGGAGGTTTCTATTCAAGACTCGTCTAGCTGAACAAACACAGAATCATTTCAGTTGGAAAAGACCTTTAAAATCACATATAACAAGAGAAGATAACTTCACAATGAGAAAAAAAATCAACTGCATTCCAAAATGTGGGGTTTTTTTCTGAGAGGAAGGACGGCAAATAGTATTTGAAAAAACGTGGTTTTGTTCTGATCTCAACACCACTTTTATTTAAATCACGGTGTAGCTATAGCTGGTGGTGACGTGAGCTCTTTTATCAGGTAATTCTGCAGAGTCTAGCCAAGGGCTACCTGTACGGGACAGGCAGTGTCAGGCTGAACAGGCACAACTGTGCGGTCTCCACCGCACCACACGCACCTGAGTACTCACACTCAAAAAGCATCAGGCTTGAAGCAGGTCCCGGGTTCAGCCCGTGCCTCTGCAATTCAGCGAGGAGGAGGAGGAAGAGACAGAGCTCACCCATTTCAGCAAAGGTTAGTCATGTCCATTACGGCTTTCAAGCTACCCCATAAACTATAAATGTAATTAAATCGGACAGCATATAAGCTGTTGGCACTTAACTTATTTACAATAAATGCTTGGTTTGGGTAAATGGACTGCGTTTCAGCCTTTTACGTATCAAGTACCAGCTTACAACACTCTCATTATGAGGCCGAGAATCCTTCCACTGTAAATCTTTTTTAATGGGGACTGGAGGAACGACTTTGCAGTTGTTTGTCACTAACCACTCGGAACCAGGCAAAGAAAGCTGTGTGTGCTCACTGACAGACGGCCAGCGGGAAATCTCTCTGTCAAATACAGGAGACAGTATCAGGATCTTTGCCACTCTACAATCCTATGCAAAACAAAAGCATCAAGCAGCTCATTACAGCAAAAGGTTTTGTTTAAAAACAAGGACCTTACTTTCTGCTAATCCTCTGCTCTCCAACGTTTTCCACCCAAAACGTGAGATATCTGAATTTTGCATACGTCCAGTAATGCGATGCTGTTAAACTCCTGATCTTCATGGGTTTATAAGCTCGTTGCAAATAATTCATTCCAGAATACAATTTGGTAAAGAAGAGCTCAACCCACAGATTATTTTAATACATTTGCCAAATAAAAAAAAAATCATATTAAATAGCATTAAAATTGTAGAATTTTTCTTCTTAGGAGGGACGAGGAAGTAAAACTAAGGACAGTATCTTTCTCCTCCTCCTCAGTTATTTTTTCTGGCTTTACACATTCAATAAATCCGTAGGCAGGAAATGCATTTCTACATATTATATTTTAGCCAATGGTGAATGCAAACCACAAGATATTATTTACATCCTTCTTCAGCTTCCAGTCCTTTCTGTGGCTTCAGTCTCCCAACCATCACAACTATCCCAGATCTCAGGAAATCTTATAAAGAAGTCACTAACGTCTCTGCAGACGTCCCCTGCTTCTGACAGCTTAACTAGCCAAAGAATCCTTCTCCTAGCTGAAATAACAGCTTTACTGTTTAACACGAAATATTCCAGGCCGCTATCCCACCGCAGAAACATACTATGAAACGCATAACTTGATTTGATAATACTCGAGTTTCTCAAAAAAAGGGTATAAAAGAAAAGCTGTATTCAGAACATGTGCTGAGACAAACAAGAAATGAGAAATAGAGAGGGATACAAGTATTTACCTCTAGCGCAGCCTCTCCTGCCGCATGGCTGGGACAGAAACCTTACTCACGGGAGATGAGGCCTTTTGTTAGTCAATGTGGATCAGCTTCTTCTGGGAACCAACCCCCTTTGCTAAACTACTCGCTCTAACTCAATCCAAACTTTGAATCCGTCACACTGGTTGGGTTCAAAGGGCAAGAAAGGGAGCAGCCACTGGGGCTTTGTGCCACCCAGTTAGCCCAGGCACAGCCGCCCACAGGGCAGCCGGGATTAAGCAGGAGAATAAAGCACTTCCAGCTCCCCATCTACATGAGTGAAAAGTGAGGGCAATGATAACCTAGACCTCAAAATATGGTTTTAAGGAAGCCTGAGTCAGAAGGTGGCACAAACAACTGGCTGTGCCAGCCCCTGCCAGCCAGCCCCCCTCAGATGTGCAGGAACGCCACAGAACCACACGCAGGCTTTCCAATTCACAGAACAGAATCAGAGAATCATCTAGGTTGGGAAAGACAGGTAAAATAATCAAGTCCAACCATTCACATCAAAATGCAAAGGTGAAGATGCTGTAGTTGCATTTTTCCTAACTGAAGCAGCTCAGTTGTTTCACCTTGTTTCCCAGTTAAAACAAGAAGAAAAAATACCCACAGTAGTACTATATAATATGAATCAATGGAAAATGTACTCATTTCATTGAAAACCAGTGAAGGAAACTTTTTTAAATTAAACTGGCATTTTTAAAAAAATCATCTTAAGCCATTCATTTCCTATAAGTTTTAGGTTTTGGTTTCTGTAACTTAAAAAGAAGTTTACAGTTCAGGAGGGGGTTTGGGGGCTTGGGGGACTGCTTTCTGTTGTTTTTCTCTCAACTAGGTAACAAAACTCGCCTACGGGATTAAGAGTCTGTACGCCAAGTTCCACCCAGAATTAATTTTAATGACCAACGTTTTTAAACCCTGAAAACTCTAACCACTAATAAGCCCTTAACTCCGGTGGTGCTAGCAGATGCCACCATATTATGTAATTTTTAAAGCGAAAAAACATCTTTTAGCAAAAGCATTTTAATGAAGGTTCTATTAACTAGTCTCCTGGTACTGGGATAAGTCCCCTGGAATGTAACAGAAAAGTTTTTGTAGCTGGTTTGAGGTTTATTTCTGGAGAAGAGCCGTGTACCACACTCGGGTCTGTTTCAGGATCTCCACTGGGACCCACCAGCAAGCTCTTCTCTCCTTTGTTCCATTCCTCTGTGAACCACCCCCAGCAAGAAAAAGAAGAAACGGTACCACCCCTCCTTCACATTACCAGATAAACAGCTGAGAAAGAGTCTAATATAACTACTGCGCTGACATCTCTGTCTTCAAGCCTAATTGCAGGCTCCAGCTACAAGAAAAGCTGAATGAAACTGTAATCATTGTCTCCTTCCCGCATGTCTTTTAGATACTGACAGCATTAGAAAACCTCATTTCTAAGTGACAGTGTCAACAGCTGTGGCAGAACTGGTTATGGGCAAAAGTTACAAGTATGCACGCAATAGGACAAGCCACATTAAACACTGTCTCAGAATAAATGTCATCAAACTCAACGGTTACTGATGGAGCCCTTCATCCTGCTACGCTTTCTGCAAGGGTTCAGCTACTGCTATGGCAACATCATTACTAGATGGTATTTTTCTGGTATAAGGAGACCACAGAAATCTTCTTCAGATCTTCAGTGGGAAAATGAATGGAGTAGAGAACCACCACCAAGAAAGAGTAGGAGCCGCTCTGTCATTCTGACCTCTAGAAAGCAGCTAACTTCCCCCTCTCTCTACCTTTTCGCCAGCCAATATGCAGCAAGTCTTCAGCCAGTTTGCACCCACGGCCCATTAAGGGTCAGGAACTGGTATCTGGAGCTTGGTCTTTTCACTTAAAACTCCTGTCTTCCACACCCCACACCCTGCAGACAGAGAGCAACTTTTGAGTGGCATTCTCTCGTACTCCTCCTTTTTCAAGGACAGAAGATCAAGAGCTGGCAGGGGAAGCACTTCACATTTTCACGAAGTAAAAACACATTTGACAACTACCCATTTGAATATTATTCTTTTAGGAACATTTATGAGCCCGTAGGACACATTAATCTAACAGTTTTTAATAACTACCCCATTTTTATCAAACACGTCGTAAGGTCGAGGAGTTAACAGGTATGTCCTCTTTCTCAAGTATGCACGGTACACATACTTTCTTCAGCCACTTAGCAATATTTTGGGAAGAAGGTAGAAAGGACCTACCTACAGGCTGACCTGCTGTGTGTGGATTCACTTGTTAAGAGTCAACAACCCATGCTTTTGGGGCTCAGCAGGCTGAATTGCTACAACATTACGTACACAGAGCTACACTGGAGAATCACATACTTCTGCTAGTGCAAATGTATGTGCTCGCTGAGAGGTGTTAGCCAAAGAAAGCAGATTACATCTGCTCTCCGAAGGCTGAACTGGCTCCTGGTTCACTCTCGGATGCCATTCCAAATGTTGATTTATAAAGCTGTATGGTACACAACTAGAGCCAAGGCTACCGTAGAGAGGATCTCTCTTTCCACATACAGTATGGCAGAAAGGATGCTTCTGCTAACAGCTCTAGGACTTGGCTTCGGAGAAAATGGCGCCACATTCCCTCCACCTCAGGCCTTCAACTACAGTTAGGTCCCTTTTCAATAGGAACCCAGCAGCAATGCTGCCCAGCACAGGGACTTTCTGTCTATAGGGTTTTAATGAGAATGGTGAGGTAGCTAAAGGGTCACCAAAGAATCAGAGTCAGTCTCAGATCGTGATGGTTTAAGAGATCAAGTACTCTTATTGGCATACACGTCCACAGACTTGGAGAGGTAAAAAAAAAGGACCAAAAAAAAAGGACAAAAACATAAAATAGCACACCTTTTTATTTTAAAAGAAAAAAATAAATCTCTCTTGCTACTCTCTTATCTATCCGTGACATTCCCTAAGCTCATCTAGTTGGCAGGTCATTACGACACCATGACCACATTAATATAATCAGGAAGGTTCAAACCAATCACAGAAACATTACATTCACTATTATGCCAAACCCAGACACTCAGATAATGCCTAACTTGAGCTTTACTGTCAAGCAGTACGCCTACTTACTGTATCACGGGAGCTCATATGAAGTCTACCATCCAGACTTCCAGCTCAAGCAACAAACTCTTTTTACAAAAAAAAAAAAAAGGAAAAAATTAAAAAAAAAAAAAAAGAAAAGAAAAAAAAGCCCACACTTCTGTTACTCTGCATTTTCTCTGAGTCTAAAAATTGGTAGTGTATGACAGGTCCACCCCATTTTTCTTAATGATGTTTTTATTATTCTTTCACTCAATTAAAACAGAAATGGATATTGCATCTTCTGACTGTATAATTGTTATTGTAATCTGTTTTCGATCACTGCTTGGGAAATGGGTCCAAAACAACATAAACTATCCACAGCCTCAGAATACAAGTCATTTTCTTTTACTACGATACTTAAAGAGACATCTATCATGTTGCTCTGCTAGCATGTTTGTATTATGGCAAAAAAGTTATTTGTAAGTTGGGAAAAGACATTATGAAAATCACCTTTTACTCCAAAGTATTGTATAACTCATAATTTATAACTACATTTCTTAATAACCATTCAAAATAATAAGGCTGGAAATTGTGCACATCTAATTTTAATATATAAATAATGGAAATGCATATAAACCAAAATATGCTCAAAATATGAATTCATATTACTCTCAAAAAATAGTCTGGTTATAGTTTTGAAAATGATATGCTTCGTTTCCAATATATGCCTGTCAGCTAAATTTATGACAAAATGCTCTCTGTGAGTTTAGATTACCAGGATGGTAAATACTTCTATGTGAGTTTCCTCACTTACGTGAAGTTTCTGTCCAAATGCAGACAAAGTCAGCAACTTCTAGAGAGTGAAGCGTCGGCTACAGGCGAGTACAGACAGACTAATCCAGTCGCTCCTCAACATTATACAAATAGAATAGAACATCTGAGAGAGAAAGAAAGTAACCTCGTGGCTGTATGCAGCTAGACAAATCATGGGGTTTGATACAAGAAACTCCCCTCACGACACTTCTTGCCAGATTTAGTACTTTTGAAAAGATCTGCTGTCAATAGAGTGCCTTTTCATCTCAGCGTGTGTCTTTGGGGAACAAATAAGGAGGAAGCATATTTAAGTGGGAGACATTTCTACTGCACTCTGAAAATGCAGTGGGAGTACGATTATCTCAAGAGATGCTGCAGCTTCATATAAAATATAGTCTGACAGGTTATTTTTATTAATCTTTTTCTGAGCTTCTTTTCCTCGCTGACATTGCTACTAACAAGGCACAGTTGTGCTCAGGCTCTTTAATATTGCATGTCCGTCTGATACAAGGACATCAGTTAGAGCAAAATGACTGACAATTTTTACTATTAGTCAGGTAATTCTCTATTTAGAAAACAAGTCATATGCTTAAAGCCTTTAAAGCTGCCTGACTCTTTTCGTCAAGCTCTTTCTGTTCCTTTCATACAGCTTCTACAAAGAATGATAATCTTTCTTTTTCCTAACATCGCTGCACATAACATCAATAATCACTCAGCATTTGCCAGGAAATTTAAAGTATCTCTTGAGTTCAGCTATGAGATCTCTACCCTAACATCCAGCTCACAATATTAACACTGCAGGCTCACACTCCAGCTTTTAAGCAATCCTGTAGATTTTATTCCAAGTAGAAAAGCCTCCCGGAAGGAGGTTTTATGTAAGTCCCCAGATATTGGCAACATCGACATTCACCTCTTGAAAAGTCAGAGTAAGAATCACACTTTAAAAATTAAAAAAAAAACCAAACCAGAATAACCGTTCAAACCTTTTTCATAAGGGTTTCACAATGTCAGCAGCCTTGAATTGCTAATAAACAGATGCTGACATCTAGGAGTATTTATAAATCTTCAGGGGATACCAGCAGAGCTAGTAACAGGTATTTAAAAAGTAAAAACAATTTAAAATACTAGTTTATGTTTTTTCCAAAGTCCTCTAAAATAAAGGAAATAGAAATGGAAATATGAAATCAGTTTCCCTTCCTAATACTTGGAACGATGCAAATGAAGACGGGGACAAAGTACACACAACAGCTGCAATATGTGCTTTTGTACAAAGTGTAGGAACTCTGGAAAAAATAATTCCTAGCTATAGAACTGTGACAATATGGACAACACGACTTGCTGGCTGAGAACATAACACCCATTAAAGCAGTCAGCACTTGTGAATGGCCACAAGAAGCTCAGCTAGACGGGCTAAAGCGCATTCTCTGTCTTTCGAACCGCTAATCAGTGTAAACTCATTTGTATGGAACCCCACAGCAGCGACGTCGCTGATGAGCATTCTGCAACAAGTACAAAGCTTGTTGGAGGGCAATTTTTTTTAGTACGGCTAGAGGCTAAAAAACATTTCTCAGAAGCCATCAAATCCTCAGCTGCCTTTTGTCTGTTGCGACTATTTCCTACCTCTGCGTCAGCGACACATGTCACAGCGGGGACCAACGTGTCTGACCCAGGACATTTCATGCAGTAGGAACCACAAGACAATTTTTGCAAAGCCAGAAAGGTCATCGTTTCCTCGTTAAGGCACCGGGCTGGTTTCAAAACCACTCTGAGCTTCTTTGGTAGTTACAGAGTCTGAATGGGGCACAGGTTATCTTGAAGAAAGCTCCACCGTACCAATTCAAAGGGATTCGGTAATACTTTATACCTTGAAAAACTGGGCCTTTAATCCTAAAACACAGCAGCAGTTAGTAATTTAACTAAATTATGATGAGGGATTGTAATTAAAGGCCTAACTTATCTATGCCTTGCAATTTGGGATTCGGAAAAAAAAAAAAATCTTCCTAAATTTTACAGATTTTCAGTTATTTTGAAAAGGTTAAAAATAAGATTTAAAAGCAGGTTGGGGACTGCTCAATCACAAAAATAAGAATTTTCCTAAAGAGGTCACACAGCTGTTTAGTGAATATAAATACATGACTGCAGTAAAACTGTCTTCATTTTACAACATCATAGATGCCATATTGTATCACCACCTTCCGTGTCAAAGCGAGTGACAAAAATCTCAGTGGTTTGAGTATTTTACTTAAACTTCAAGTCACCGTTGTGGCCCTTTTCCTCCCCGTTCCACACCGACAGCTTTAAGGAAAACAGCAATAATGGAAAGTAACTGCAAAAATAAATATTCAGACTAGCATCTCTGAGAAGAGTATTAAACTCTAATACTAGTAAAGGTATTTTGAAGTAACCGATACTATCTGAAAGCCTGTGCTACAAACCAGAAATTTTAAATATGGCATAGCTGTCTGTTGAAATGACAACTGGATTACAATTACATTATGCCTGTTTTTTTCTACTTTTAAATCTAGATAAAATATTCAGCACAGTAAAATAATTTAAATAGGATATAAAGACTCCCCCAAATTAAGTATTTAGGAAAGGAAAGAAATCTTTAAACCTCACCTTTAAGTGTTAATTCATAACAATAAAAGTTTAACACTGGTTTTGTTCCTTAGATGTCCGAATCCTTCATCTAAATGCTGAGTGAGAATTATGTAGCTATATAATTTCTTGAAAATACATTTCCTCACTGGCATCTTTATAGTTTTAAATATAATTTTGCCATGTTCTTCAGGCATAAAAACAATTCTGGGGAGTCACTGACAGAATCACCTTAAAGGTTTTCAAACAATCGCCCTATAAACAATTGACAGTAATTCTACTCTCTTCTATCCTAGTGAAGCTAAGAAAAGGCAGGACCCAATTTAAAAAGGGGAGAGGTAGAATTAACACTGACTTCTTCAAAGATGTTGGTTTCTTTTCCTTTCCTTTGGTTCATGATGAGAATGAAAGCATCTAGTTAACTAACGTGGCCAGGGGTATGGGGTGGGGAGGAAGCGGCGAGATGACTCGAAACACTTAGGAACTGTTGCGGGAAAAAATAAAATCTTACTACAGCTAATCTTAAATCTTGAATTCAAAATTATCAGTGGCTTTCCGCAGATGCAACTTAGAGTCCCAAAATTACTCTAAACATCAAATTATGCCTAGGTCACCGAATGGGTGGATACCCTATATTCTGTTTAATGTGTATGTTCAATTGCACGTATATTTTAACCAACTGTGTCTTTATTTTAATAACAGACCAAGTAGTGAAAACACATAAAGAAAGACTATTTTTCTACCTCAGCAAAAAAGCAGCTGATACACTACATGACCCTTCAGGAGTGACTGTTTATTCTATCTACATAACATAATCTGATTTGAAAAGGGGGATGAGGGTTGGAAATCAGCAAAAAGACCAGAAACTCATTTTTAACCATCGGTCATGAAAAAGAAATCACTGTCTTGCTTTTCTTACTGTTCCTGTTAAATTAGAGGTCTCTTCCTCATTATCTATCAGTAACGTGTAAAATCCAAGCGTTTACATTTCCTCATAATCCCTACTGGATTAAATCAAAGTACAGGGCAACATTTTCCAACTATTCTGCAACAGAAAAAAACATAAAATATATTCACTTACTGCCGTTTCCTGAACTAACAAGGATTTGTGCCTTCCGTGCTTCTGTATCTCGAGGCGTTTAATTCTTTCAAATAGCTACATACTTCTTTCAGGCAGCCTGAAAATATTTTTCATTTAGGATTTAGACAAGAAGACTATCTCAAACTTAACCTTTCACTTTACCCAATTCATAAGGACAAGGGAAACACGCTTCCTTACTCTGCCCAGGATGCCATTTAGAGCTTAATGTTAACTAACCGTTTAGAACAGAGGAACAAATTTGATCAAGCTGTAGTCCTCCGTCCGCACAGAAAAGGATTTTCTCTCCAGTAAAGTACTTTAGATCCTTGTAAAAGGTATAAGAGGCAGCACAAACTCTACAACGTTCCTGCAGAAATATTTAGAATGGATTTTGACAAATGGCTCTTTAACCCTCCTCGACTGGCATTTCTGTCACCCCAGAGATATATTAAAATTCATTTCTAACTACACCTAAACAGAACAAGACAGTGATACATCAGAACTCTACGGGGCTTACAGCAATTAGCAGCATTGCTCCGAAGAGTCACTGCATCCACAGTTCTGGTACATCCGACTTTGTACGAGCTCAGTAACCACAGCTACTGATTAACATCCTTGATTATACAATTTAGTTTGAATTGCCTGAAAGTTTTCTCCTCCATTAATATTATGTAAAATAAATCACCCATTTTAACAGTTAAACGAATAAGAACATATTGCTATCAGACTGCGTCAAACTAATCTAACCAGCAAATTTTTTGCAGTCATTTCCTGCCCTAAATATGAATGTGTGTCTTGGCTGTATTTTGGTTCTATGTTTCAATTTCAGCAAAACCAAACTTCATGCTCATTCTGCATACTGGCATTTTAAGTTGCATTCAGAGGCTTCAGACGCTTATTTTCTATGCTCTTCAAAATCAACGCATACATATATATGCTCCCATCCACTCGCACACAAACAGGTTCACGAAATGCAATCAACAATTTTGTAAATATAAGTTTCCTAGCCATTAATCATCCCCTTTTTTTTTTTTTAATCCTTATGGAGTGAATTACTAACCGAGAGGAGACGCCAATTCTAGTAAGTGAATGTTACCCAACAGGGATATAAAGCTGTCAACACCATAGTGCTCTTGCTTGCTCTAAACTCTCTCCCAGGCTTCATATGTTTTTTAAAGTGATATTAGCCTTTTTTTCTCAGGGACCCTTATAAGACCTGCCTCTCCTGAACATCTGAGCACTTGTGCTTTATTGCGTACAGGTTTTAAAAGAGACTGGTTAGATAACTGCTGAAACATTTAGAAAGCACTGCGTTGTCTACCAAAATCAGACACATTGGACTGATGCTAACAACATCGTAAACAGTAGAGAAACTCTTAAATCCCCTATTAAACACCACCTTTAAGACCCCGTTTATCTTTTTAGTGACCTTTACTAGTTTATTATAGATGTTGTAATGGCCCTTTGAATTAAGTACATTCAGGTTAGGAATAAAAAAAAGGAGAGTCATAAGGCAAAAATTTCTCATGAGAACAATTGATTTTCTGTCTGCACTACAAAAGCTTATTTTAAAACACTTTTTCACTCATAAATCCAGACAGAAAGCCAAAAACACCTATAGCACTATAATATTTCTCTATTTCTCAGGGAAGTCACTGGAAAAATAACTGTAGCAAACACTACGATTATAAAACTTGTTAACAAAGGTCATTAGTCTCATCATAGCACCGTAACTGGGAGGTTATTGCTCTGTTTGCAGCGATTAAGCTCGGAAACAGATATTATTACACCAAAAAGCCACTCGACAAGTAAGAAGGAATTTCAGCACTGATATATCTAAGGCCCAAAATGAGATGAAAAAAAAAGAATTGCTAGCATTTTTCTTTGCTTTCAAAACCTTTAGGTACACTTTAGAAAATCAAAACTAAAATGGTCTCTAGTTTCCAGTATTTTTTTTCCCAATTGAAGTTCACATTCAATAAATATTAGTGCTTTTTAAAGCTTGAAAAATAAGAATAAACTGAAGGACTGACAACCAAAGCCTTAGATGTCATTTCACTACAGCTTTCCTTTTTATCAAACACTAACAACAAGAAATATTAATAATGCCTTTTTTAATATTTATTTGAAGAGAAGTTTTACACTAACTTGTCAGTAAATTAAGAGTAAGCCTGTCTGTGAACGTCTACAGCTGCATTTCACAATTCAAGTGAAAAAATTACTGACACCACAGCAATCACTGCAAAGACACAGACTTCCAGAAATATCCCAAATGCTGCGATCTGCATTCAGAAAAAGATCACTTGGTCACACAGGTTCTTAACGATCAAACATGAAAAAGAACAGAGAAAAAAATATCTGGAAATCAGCTATGTTGATTTATCTTGAGAGCATTTCCAGGAGGAAAAAAAAATTAAATCAATTTTAAACAGCACCATTATCTTATTAAAAAAATCTGCCTTAACTAATTTAGTATTGAGTATTATAGAACCTAGGTAAGTATTCAGACAAGAATAATTTTCTTCTTGCTTTCAGTATCAATAAGGAGTAATGAATAAACTCACATGAATAGCCTAAAACCAAAAGAGATTGAGACTGTTTAAAAAACACCAACTCAGGGAGGAAAAAAATGACTCCTGCATTTTCTATTCCCCCACACTTTTACGCTCCAGTCTACACCAACTTTATAAATGAGCTGAAGAGTAATGAACAAAAATGTAAGCTCTTAAAAGTTTGCTTTCAGAAACGAGAATCCTTATCCTAAGTGGAAGAAACCTTCCATAATTTGACAGGCCAGATTCAAGCTGAAGCCGGTGAATTTCTCTTGGCTAACACAGCTGCAATTAGAAAGCAACGTATACATTCCAAAACATTTTAAAACATTCCTAAAGGAATATCCTTAGAAAGTATATTTCTATAAATGCCCCAAGGAAAAAGATTTTAGCTCCACTTCTAAATTCTCTTTAAAATCAAGCAGCTATTGATGCGTGTCTCGAGAAAGGCATCTAAACCTACATATATTACTTTTTATATGATTAACTAGTTAATTTTTAAAATTATTCAACAAATTATTTCTCCACCAATTTGTAAGAGGAATAGCACTACAAGTCTTTCACTGCAAAGCTAGTTTCTTCTTTTTACATACATTAGAAGAACACGGAGAAGAGGTTTAAAACCAGACGTATACTCATACAAGAAATACAAAAATATGGTGAGATCTCTTACCCTTCATTAGGTACATAAATGACTTCTACGTTTTTAAAATAAAATCAAATCTGCAGCCCCTTGGCAAACTTCAGCAATTAGGAAGCCTATTGAGCCAGAGGTCTAAAAGAAGCATCTAATGGTAAAATCGCTAAATAAACTTCACGTAACAGAGAGTCATGTGACGACTGTATCAAAGTATCTTTTGAAATGTCATTTACACAAACTCTTTGTGTATAAACAACTACATTTGTTTGTTACCACTCTGCACGTTTTAAAACGCAACTACAGAGAGCTGTTTTTTTAAAGAGGGTAACCTTACTTGTGGCCTGTCCTGGGTTATTTTGCTCACAACATCTGGCTAATTCCAAGACTTTTAAATATATTTTTCCTAACACGAGGCTGCACTGTGTTAAATGTGACAGCATCAGAGTTAAGATTTTAAAAAAAAAAAAAAAAAAAGAGGGCATTTAGGAGAAGTGACTGGAAAGTTTAGCTGCTTGGAAGAAAGGGGGGGGGGGGAGCAATCACGCATGTCACTTAAACATGCTCTAAACACAAAACTGACCAGCAACTAGACACCAAAGTATGTAAGTTAAAGTATTCTAGAGAACTGCAGGAATGCTGCAAAGCTAACGCTCGATGATCGTACACAAGGAGCTGAACCTTGCACGTGTTTTGCCCTGTCCACGTTTACAGTAACGGCTACAAAGTGCTATTTGCAGAAAGTTTAAAAAAATTAAAATAACAAAAAAAAAAAAATCTCTTAACGCAAACATCAACTGCCGTTCTTTCCACCACGGAGACCCCGTTCCCGGAGCTGGGACGGTGGGTGTAACACCCCTAACTCCCGTCACCCCCACCCGTGACTGCCGCCAGCCTGCCCCTTCCCCGCACGGAGGCGATGCCCTCCTTTGTTGGCGCTGCCCCGGCCGTGCCCTCCGGCAGCCGCTGGCGATGCGGGGCGACGCGGGGCGGGGGGAGGGAATGATGCCCGCCGCCGGTTCTCCTGCCCGAAAGCGCTGGGCCCGGCTCTCCCCCGTTCGCCCTCCAGCAGGGTTAGGCCTGGCCTTTGGCGAGCCGCCTGGCTGGAACCCGGGCCTCGGGGTGGCCTCTTTGGGAAGGAGGCCTTTAACCGGCGAGTTCTGCGCCCCGCAACCCTTCCGCCGACCCCCGGCTACCGCAGCGGTGGGGCGGCTGCCACAGGAACCTGCCGGCGCCTCGGGGCACGGTGGGACGACCCTCCCGCCGCATGCCACCCCCACCTCCCCCCCCCCCCCCCCCCCCCGCCCCCCCCCCCCCCCCCCCCCCCCTCCCCCACCCCCCCCCCCCCCCCCTCCCCCCCCCCCCCCCCCCCGCCCCTCCCCCCCCCCCCCCCACCCCCCCCCCCACCCCCCCCCCCCCCCCCCCCCCCCCCGCCCCCCCCCCCCCCCCCCCCCCCCCCGCCCCGGGCACGCCGCTCCGCCCGCCCCGGCCAGCGGGGGCCGCCGAGCCGAGCCGGGCCGGTGGTGCCGCCGTGATCGCGGCCGCACGGTTACCTCCCACGGGCTTGGTGACGGCGCCGTTGGGCCTCCCGCGGGTGCCCATCGGGCTGCCGTTCTGCTCCAGCCTGGCCACCTTCCCCGGTGGGGGCCCTTTGACATCGGGGCTGCCGCTGCCTCTGTCGGGGCTGTCCCGCAGGCAGGGGCTCTCACTCCTCCGCTCCATGCTCGGAGACGCGGCTCCCGCTGGCAGGTCGCAGTAGAAGGAGCACGGACCTAGGGCGAGAGAAACAAGGGGAAGCTTCAGCGGCCGCCGGTCCGCGCCGCCGACCGGCACCGGGGCCCCCGCAGCGCGTCCCCCCGGGCGAGCGCCGGCCGGCCGGCCGCGATGCCGCCCCGCTCCCGCCGCTGGAGCCGGCCTCGCTAAAAGCCGGAGCGGTTCGGACCCGAGCCGGCCCGGCCGCCTTACCCGCCCGGCCCGCGGGTCCCAACCTGCCGCGGGCGGGGGCGGGCAGCGCTGCGCCCCGCTCCCCATGGCTCCGGACGGGCCGGCCGGCCGGCTGGCAGCCCACCCGCCCGCCGCGGCCAGGTGCTGCGCCCCGGGTCGCGGCCACAGCCCCGGTCCCGGCCCGCCCCCGGGGGCCGCGGGAAAGAAGCTGCCAGCCCGCGCGGCCCCGCTGGCACGGCCCCCCCTCCCGCGCCGGCCAGCTGTGCGGCCGCCGAGCAGCCGGCGAGGAAGCCTGTAACGAGCGGCTACCGGGAGCTGCCGCCGTACTTACTGCTTATAGCCTGTCTGTAAGTTGGCTGAGTTGGGCTCTGTCCATGGATCAGAAGTAGAGAATCCAGGGTGGAAAGTTTTCTTGTTTCCTCCTCTCACGCCGCTTTCTTCCCTTCTACTCCTTCTCCCCCCCCACCCCTACCCCCAAGCCCCCTCCTTGCCCTCCTCCGGGGGTGCCGAGGCGGCGGGGCCGGGCCGGCTGCCCGCGGCGGCCAGGGGCCGGAGCCCCTTCCCGGAGGGTCCCGGGTGGCGAGCGGAGCGGAGCGGAGCGGGGAGGTCGGGGCGAGGGGGCGGGGAGCCGCGGGGCCGCCGGCTGCGGCGCGGAGGAGAGGGGAAGAGGGAGACGACTTCTCACACCTTCAGCGGAGAAAATCAATACCGGGGGGAGACGGGGGGGAGGAGAAGAGGAGGGAGCGCCGCTCTCCCGGGCTCGGCGGCGGGTGCCTGGAGGCGCGGGGAAGCGGCGGCGGCGGCGGCCCCCGGTGTGTCACTTTCAATCGCTCCCTCCTCTGCCAGCGACAGCAGCGGCAGGAGGGACTCGCCACAGAGAGCGGAGAAACGGTTATTAGTTGCGTTGAGTCATCGAGGCAGAGTGAGTCCTTTTTGGGGTTGTCCTCGGTTTCGGGTTTGGTGTGTGTGCGCGCGCCCGCGTGTGTGTGTGTCTGCCTGTCTGTCTGCGCGGCGTTCCCGTCCCAGGGCTGTGCATCCCAAACATCGCCACCCCTCCTCGCCTCCCGACACCCCTCCCCCTCCCCGCCTTCCACCACCACCCCCCCCCACTCCCCCCCCCCCCTCCCGCAAAAATCAAGTCTCGGTGCTATCTCGGGATCGGGCGCAGACGGGCGCGCAGCAGCAGCCCACCGTCTCCCGGCCCGGCCGGCCCCGTTGCGCGCAGGGGTGGGAGGCTGAGACCCACCTGGCAGGAAATTAAACACCAATAAATAAATAATACATCTCGCACACGGGAAGCGAGCGCAATGCCGCACGGAGAGAGAGAGGAGGAGGAGAAGGAGGGAGGAGGGCGGGCTGGGTGGGGAAGGGGGAGCGCGGCAGGACGAGGCGGTGGTGACAGGAGGGACCCGGGGCAGAAGGGCGCAAGGACAGGGGCAGTCGGGCTGGGGGAGGGCCGAGGGGGGAAGGAGAAGAGGAGGAGCCGGGAGAAGAACGAAGGGGGGGCGGGAGCGGGGAGGTAGAGGGGAAGCCAGAGTTGGGGGGACCAGACCGACCGGGGAGGAGCGAAGCTGCCACCGGCATCCAGTCCAGGCGCTCGGGTCGATCCGACGCAGCCGGTGCGGCCTCGCCGCCTCCCGCCGCGCGGACTCCCCCCCCCCACACCCCCGGGCAGCCGAGAAGCGGCGGGGACCCTCCCGCAAGCTCTGCCCGCCGGGGCGAGGCGGCAGTAACTTTTGGCGGTTCGGCGGGAGCGGCGGCGCTTCCTCCGGGGCTCCGAGAGCGGGCGAGGGGCCCGGCCCGGCCCCAGGTACAGCCCCGGCGCCGCCGCCGCCTTCCTCCTCTCCTCGCCCGGTTCCAGGCGGTTACCGGGCTGGCCCTGAATAATTGATGGCGGGGGCCGGGAGGAGGTGAGAAGCGGGCAGGGATGCGCTGCTGCTGCCGCCGCTTAATTATTTAATAGCGGAGCTCCGTGTAGGGCATGACAGCGCCGGCTAAGTGCAGCCAGCGGGGAGGGGAGAGAGAGAGGGGGGGGGAAAGCTCCGGTGATGAAGTCGCAGCGAACCG
Source organism: Scolopax mira (assembly GCA_004320125.1). Classification (NCBI taxonomy): domain Eukaryota; kingdom Metazoa; phylum Chordata; class Aves; order Charadriiformes; family Scolopacidae; genus Scolopax; species Scolopax mira. The sequence goes on along the minus strand of BJBW01001546.1, from coordinate 104,618 downwards.
GGATCGGGCCCCCTCGCCGATCCCGGGGTGGCCAGCGCTCGCCTGGCAGTCAGTCGCCTCTCCTCCGGGGTGCAAGGTGCACCGGGGCCGGCGGCGGAGCGGGCGCATCTCCATCATCGCCGTCCCGTCACCCCCCCCCCCCACCATCACCACCGCTACCGACGGGGCCGTACCCGGCGGCGCGCCCCGAGGGCTCGCAGCGCCCCCTGCCCGGCCCGGGGGGCGCAGGGGAATGAACCGGCGGCCCCACGTTGCCTAGTCCTCCCCGCCCGCCCCGGCGGCGGAACGAGCCTCGAGTTAAGGTGGACCGAGGAAATCCCCTCCAGTGCAGGGGGGTCGGGCGGCGGACGGGCGGCGGGGGAGGAGAAGGGGGGCGGCG